>CAEGAG010038862.1:0-37077 GCA_903067065.1 Brachyrhaphis terrabensis
TCCATCCATCCATCCATCCATCCATCCATCCATCCATCCATCCATCCATCCATCCATCCATCCATCCATCCATCCATTTTCTGTTCACCCTTGTCCCTAATGGGGTCGGGAGGCGCTGGTGCCTATCTCCAGCTACGTTCTGGGCGAGAGGCGGGGTACACCCTGGACAGGTCGCCAGGCTGTCGCAGGGCATGTTTGGGATCATTGTTCTACAAAAACATTTCATGCTTCAGAGTACGGTGTTAGTTTCCACCCACACATGCTGTTTTGAATGTTGGTCAAAAAATGTAAGTTTGGTATCATGAAACTAGAGCACCTTCTTCTTTAAGTTTATGTGCGTTTCTATTAACAGTGGATTTCTGATCCCTGCTGATCTCTTAAGGCTGAATTTGTGAAGTACATGATTGATAATTATCTTCCCACCTGAGAGATGGACCTCCGCAGCTCCTCCAGAGTTACAATGGGTATCATGGCTGCTTCTCTGATTAATGCCTGGCCTGTCAGCTTAGGTGGACAACCAAATTTTGGCATGTTTACTGTTGTTCCATAATCTTTCTTTTTTCAGATGATGGATTGAACAGTGCACTGTCAGATGTTCAAAGCTCCATACAGTAGATTGCTTCAAAACAACGTTCTGCTTTAAACTTCCCCACAACTTCATCACTGACTTGTGTGGTGAATCTTGGTTCTCATGACGCTCTTTGTTTACCAACGTCTCACAAAAAAGCTGTACTGAGATAATATTACACACAGGTGAACTGTATTTGCCATGTGACCTCTGAAGACAATTGGTTTCACCAGAGAAGATAACATTTGTGGTTCTTATTTTGCTAATGCAATGCACCACAACCTCCTTATGTTCTGTAGGTTAAGTGCAGAGATGAGATGAAACATCAGCTCATCGCCACATCATTTAACACTCAAAGGTGTTTCCAGTTCATGGGCACATCCACGGGAAGATCAGCAACCCCACTAATGGTAGTTCGTGGTTTAACCATTTGTACCAGTGTTGTCGCAGACTGTGGTGTTTCATGCCTCCACAGTGGGCACAACATGACTCCATTTTGAATTTCAGACAGGGGTATGACACATGCTGAGTCTGTGCTCTGCCTGAGGTTGAGCAGCAGCTACACAACACAAATTCAGAGCAGGAGTAAAGTAACATGTAGCAGTGACAAACGTAATACAAAGCAGGTTTATTATGTTCTAATAAATGAAGGGCGTAGGAAAGATAACATACGACTAGAACTCACCAAGTGTTTTCTTCTGATGTGTATCTCAGCACATATTGACCAGGCTGTACTACCCCTGAGGGACATGGTAGTCTATAAATATTTCATAAGATAACTAGAATAGTAACTATGTTTAGTTTTTGTTTATATGCTTTAGATTGAGGTAACATTCTTTTCCTGGAAAGACGTACAAAGCTTTGCTGCAGATGCTTCTGATCATCTGTAACATTATCAATCTTCTGCTGAGGTCGGAGAATATCCTCGTGTGTGTTCTGCTCTGTGCTGAGAGAAATGAGACACTCCGGCTGCCCTTCGGACTCGCCGCTCTTAAACTGCCTCTTTTTTCACAGCTTGTCAGAAGACACTAGCTCCCCTTCGAAACCTGAATTTTGTTTCTCTGGCAAACGGACTATATGGAAGAGTTAACAAAACAGAAAAAAAGGAAAAAAAAAAAACACCTCCTCACACCACCATTTCACACATTCTCCCCTTCACCTGACAAGTGATGTTCTACAAACACAGAGGACTAGCAATAACAAAAGAGGTCACCAGTAAAAACTAGTCTCCTCCTTTTGTGAGTTATATTATTAGAACCATAAGAACAGCTGCTATGTTCATAGAATAGAATGATGATACAACAAACTTATCATAATTGTATAAACACTTGTAATTGGATTCATAATTATAACTTATTCTAATTTAGCCTAAGCTGAATAGAGGCTCAGCAGACATTTGGTTAGAAATGCCTTTCGCAAGTTGCAGTTGAATCAAACCCTTTCAGTAACCAGCAACAAGCAAGATTAAGGTCTGATATTTGACCATTCTTCTTGATTAAATGGTCAATTAGTAACGTTCACTTAAATTGGTTGGTTTCCCAGCTGGATTTCCAAAACCTCTAAAACCATTTTTGATGTGTGTTTAATATCCCTTAAATTTGAGGTAAAGTTGAATAATTTTGATTTTGTCCACCTGCAATATCATTAAATCCATTTTGTGCAAATCACCAGCCAAATGGATGACTACTGTTGATCTAATTCAGAGAAATTTAAATGAGTGTGTGCATCAAATACGATTGTAGGTAATATTCCTTACAAATTTTTCAAAAATAATATTTTTGAAATGGAATTGTGTGATCAGTTTAATTTTAATTTCAATAATCACTTAGTTAGCATTTTGATGCATAAATGCATAAAAAAATATTAAAAATAATAAAACAATATGACAAAAGTTTAGAAATCTACAAAACAATCCTCCCTCCAGTCAGTTACCATAATCGCAACTTCAAAAATAAACCAAACTAACAACTCACATTAAAAACACACTCTGAAAACATCCATCGCACCGTCTTAAAGGGATTACATTCTCACTTCCTGCTACCAGAAGCCCTTCCTGCTGGTTGATGCTGTTCATCATCCATTAAATGTTAAAGATCACTACAGATCATGCTGCTGATTACATGAACACAAAACCATCATCAAATCCAGACAACACACTTCCTGTGCATGCAGAGAGGCTGCCTCACCACTTCCAGAGAGTAAACATTCAGGCACAAACAGAGAGAGAAACACAATGTATTGTGTAGTGGTTATTATACATTTAAAAGCTTTACAATCCAAAAATTAAAAACATATCAAACCACATAACCTTAAATAATGTTTTTAAATAAATAATGTTTTTTTTCTAAAAACTTTTGTTTTTAGAAAAAAAGAAACAAAAAAATCAAACTTTTATGAGAAGGGACTGACTAAAAAACTGAGTTTGTGGTCTTAGGACAAAAAAAGAGCATTTCTTGCACAATCAGTGTCTTTCTGCAGCCAAAAGATGTTTTCTATTTCTTTTTTTTTTTTTTTTAAGTTGCTCATTCATGTTTGGTCAATTTTAAGAGTCACTGTCAACAGCCTAAAGAGCCACATGTGGCACCGGGGCTGCAAGTTGCAAACAACAATTTTAGCCAGAAAAATAACAACAATTTAAATTTTGATGTGGCGGATGTGGCTTACAGGTCAGGGCAGGATAGCCTTAGGAACAATAGAAGTATGCTACAAAACCTTTCAAAAACATTTTGTCTTTTCCATCGTGAAGTTTTCAATTGCTTGTTTGCTTGTTCTGTAAATGAACACGCAAACAAGCAGTATTGTAATCGCTATGTGTTGCTAAGAGTGCGAGTCTATTAGACAAGATGTGTAGCTTATTCTGGTGGCTAATGATACCAAAGTTAGTATCTGATTCATGTATCACAATTCTTCTAACATTGAAGGTTTCTCAGACTATTTTTTCTTTTATGTGGACATTTCACTTTTTCTGAATAACATTCTACTTGCCTGAGCAGCTTTATCCTATTCTGTGTTAAGATTTTTTTTTTAAACCTTCATCATATTTGTAAAACCTAAAATTATGCCATACGCATTGTACTGATAATGTGGTTTGTGCCACTTTACCTCTATTTGTAAAAAGAATATGAGCAACCTTTTGCTTTCTCTATAAGATTGCTGCAAATTACGCACATATTGTCTGTCTGAAAAATTATTTCATGAAAGTTCTTTTTGATAAAACACGTTTTTTTAAAAGTTAATTGCTAAGATAAGTTTGAAAAGATTCTGTATATGTCAGATGGAAAGGGAAGGGGGGTCACAGCATGAGGAACTCACAAGGGCACCACTGAAACAAGACTCTTCAACAACCACTGAACAGCAAACAGTGACAAAGAAAACAACAAAAATGACAACAAAAAGGAAGAAAGGAGATTATGAAATATATAAATAAAAACATACAATTACCTAATGTGACGTCCTTCCAATTATAAACAGAGCCCTGACCTTTCTTCTCTGTTAAGAGCGAGGAGTCAACTAATAAATAGCAGGTACTCATCAACTCTTTTCTCTACAGTACAATTGAATTACCACCCCTGAGAGTACCACCATCTTCTCTCTGCAGCCTCCTGTAAGGCTTTTGAGAGACATGCAAAGAGTGAGTTCAGCACCAAGGACAGATCCAAAACAAGCTAACTGACATCTGTATACTAACAATAATGATAATTGAACTCAGATCACCCTAAAGCGACTCCATCGTTATCAAAAGTATTTTAGCCCATCAAATTAAGTGTCCGTTCTTTTGCAGAAGGGAACTGACTTTAGGCAGGTCTGGATGTTTTGTGAGATGGGAGCAGCTGCAGGATCTAAAGCGAAATAATTTGCAAGAATTCCTCCTTCTTTATTAATTTTTCCATCTCTACACCACAACACTACCCTGCCGCCATGCTTGGTGGTTAGTACAGGTGAAATTAACTATTTCAAATATTTGTCATGTAATTAAGGCTAAATAGCTTGTTGTTTGTTTTCTCCAGTTAAGAGCGGCTTCAGCACCACAGACAGCTCTAAAATAAGCTTACTGACATTTTTTGACTAATTACTAAAGTTGGGGACAAACAAAACAACACAAAGTTTTTTATTAGCATTGTTTATATTTTTTAGCATTGTTTATATTTTAAAAATATAAACAATAACTTTCTTAGATTACAGACAACACAGACTCATTCTGAGACCAAACTACATATTTAAACCTCTCAACATGAGAATAACAGCATGTTATTCTCCACACTGTCCAGATCGTAGTCACTCATGGTATTAACTTAAAGCATTTTAAATTGCTTTTTTTTATTTTTTATTTTGTGGTGGATTTGGACAAAAATCAAACCAGTCGGCATTCAGAAAATATTCTCCACCAACTGACAAACATTTTAAATGTTTGTTCACTCAAACTTTTTCCCTAGCAAGAGTTTTCACAAGCGTTTCATTGGTTTGATAAATCCTGTAGCCTTGAAGCCACAGTTGCTAAGTGTATGATGCCCAGTCTTCCACTCATGAAATAAAAAACAGTCTGTTGGTGTGAACACAAAGTTTTTGTAAACTATGACTACTGTGAGTACCGCAGTTTAACAAACACATAAACACATCCTGTTCCTCACTTCAGCGAAGCATTCCCTAACATAGAGGGGCATTTATGGTTGGGTCAGGATGTGGATGACTTGGAAGACGATGGGAGCTGCATGGTCTGATTGCTGATTTGATGTTAAATAGAAAAGTGCAGATAGCAGATCTTCATGGTCCAGTTTACTTTGACTAACCACCAAAGTTAGTACTATGTTCTTAAGCAACACTGGGTTCTCCAAAGAGGTTAAGTTGCTCAAGGGTTAATCGTTAGTCGTTTCCAACAAAAAGCCGTTTCAGCATCATGAAGGGCTCCAAAATCAAGCAAAAATTACATCTGCTACTTCACCGCTGCCATCACATAGAAGACCTAAAATCAACAAGCATTGCTGCATGTCTTTTGGCAGGAAGAGATGTTTTGGAACGACAGCAGCTGCTTGGTTGGAGGGGGGATGTTACAACCCAATGCAGCAAGCAGCACTTTAAACAACCCCCCTCCCTGAAACGCATCATCCTCCTCATCACCACCACCACCACCACCATCATCACAGATTGGGGATGCCAAACACCTGAAGGTGGCTACCAGATACTTCAGTCAGTTGGGAGGCCAGATGCGTTTCAGCCTCAGAGCAGATTTGATGAATGATTAAAGGGACCACATGCACCTAATCCCATGTAGAAAGTGGAATGCTCCTCCTCTGTGGGACCGTTGGTTTGTCGGAGGGAAAACAATGACGCTAGAGATGGCTCTTTTGCTTTGCTGTGACAACCAATTACATAACTGGAGCTCTGTGGAGTGCTCCCATTAACACTCGCGTCCATTTCCCTCAAGAAAGACTCAAATACATCACTACATGACCACTAAGCAGCACATCTACGTCCATTAGCCCCATCTTATCCTTTAAACAGCATAAAATGTCACGTTTTCAGACTGATCCAAGTTTAAATTCGTTATCAGATTTAGTCATTTCACGCATGGAAATAAACCCTTTACTACATCGCCGTCGCCTACATATTAAACAGTAAGAAATGAATTTTGATCAGCATTTTTCTGCTCAGAAAGCGGGTTTGTTTTATATGTGAGGTCTAATTTGTACAATCCTGCTATTATTCTAAACAGAAAACAACAATGCATAATTTTACGATCTGGTCTGAAAAGAGGACATCAGGCAGAGTAAACCAGCATCAGACGAGTCAACAAAGCGTACAACATTAATTCAAGGTGAGGCGAGATGGACCATCTTCCCCCATGGCGTAAGCAAACAACGGTACATCATGTAATATGACGCATGAATAATTACAAACTGCAAAAGGCAAACAGAATCGCCTCTGAATTCTGTTGTACTCCGTCAGGTTTTGCTGCATTAGAAGCAGCGGTGAAACGTTAGCCAACATGATGGAGAGTGATGCAGATTTCTCCATCTCGCCCTTTGCTGAAAGGATGCTCTGCTTCTTATCCCTATGATGCACGGACGTGGCGGCCAGTAAACACTTACCAGAGATGCTGCTTCTGGTCCTGCCCGGTAGTGTCTGCTGCGAATCAGACCGTATTTTCCCCTTGCAGTACAACAGAAGGTGACCCTGCGTTCTCTCTGCAAGACTCTGCATCCACGAGATCACGATGCACGCAGCAAGGGGGAGCTCCACGGCACAGGCGCGCGCTGGGGGGATGGCCCAGCTTTTACTCTCAATGGACAGTAGAAATAGACTGCAGGGGGGGGGACGAGTTTGCCAAGTGATTTCTAATTTCTCCTCTTAGCATATAAACGTATGGAAAGTAATACAAAATATAATTATTAAGCAGTTGTCAATTTTGTGATTTTTTTTTCTTGCTATTTCTTTATTGTTATCGATGAATATTCTGTTACTTAACTGGAACGACACATTCTTATTTATGATATAAAATAATTCGGAAGGAATGGACGAGGAGAGCGTTAAATGTGACTTCCACTTTCCAGCCAATGGAATGATCACGTTGAGAGGAGGTGTCTCCCCCCCCCCCCCCCCTTTGCAGTGTAGGCCACGCCCACATCTCACTATGCCCGAAAGGAAGAGGGAAGGTGGGAAAGGAGTGTTTTTGTTCTGCGGATGGCTACTGACTCATCCACTCAAGAACAAAAGAACGTTTTGCTCACCTGTTGAGTGTTTAATTTGCTCATTTACAGTTCCTCACGAAAGTGATGGAGCTTCTTGAACCTTTTCACTCTTTGCCTTACCATAGTCACAGAAGTCAGTGTGTTTTATTAGGATTTTATATGACGGATAAACACAGTTTAGCGGATGACGATAGGGGTGTTCCAAATTATTTGTCAAATAAAAAGTTGAATCTGAGTCAATATTTTGTGGTTCCACCTTCCACTGCAAACACAGCTGCAAGGATTTCCTCTATTATGTTGCCAGCTTGCAAATCTACAAACTGAGACTTTTGTCCATTCTTCTTTTCAGCAGTCAGATTAGATGAAGCATCTGTCAAGTGAATGTTAGTCTTTAAGTCATCCAAGAAGGCCTCTTTATCTATTAGATCAGATTTATTCATTTATGTTAGCTTTACATCCTTGTTCTGCTGAAGATAAACTGTTGCTGTAGTTTTAAGTGTTTCACAGCATTTAATGTGTTATCTTCAACATTTGTCATGTATTTAGCTTCACCCATTTTTTTGTCAGTTCTGGCCAAATTCTTTGGTTGCTGGGGAGCTGGTGCCTGCCTCCAGCCATCACTGAGTGGGAGGCAGGGTACACCATGAACAGGTCGCCAATTCATCACAGGTCAGCATAGAGACACAGGACAAACAATCATGCCCACACACTCACACCAAAAGGCAGTGTAGAAAGACTGCCTTTTGGTGTTAAAAGGCACCAAAGTTAATCTGATGGTCATATGTTTGAACCATGATTCACAAATATTCAGGGAGAACATGCAAACACCATGCAGAAAGATCACAGGACCTTCTTGCTGTAAGACGACAGTGCTCCACTCTTCCAAAAAGACCAAATCTGTGGAGTTTGACTATAACAGGCAAACCCCTAATTGGATATTCTAATTACGGTACTTAGTTTTATATATCTAAAAAAATGATATTATACAATGTTAGGCAACCTTCACACTTAGATATACTGATCCTCTTTTACATGTTTCATTGTTATTTCTGAGGTGCAGCTTCCACTGAAATAAGGCGTCCTGTCAAAGCCATTCAGCATCAAACAGGATGAAGAGAGAGGGGTGTTTTCTTCTGCAGACTGGAGGCCATTGCAGACCTTAAACCAGATCAATCAGATGATGTTTTTTTTTCTTATACATATTGGCTCAAGTGCAAATAAACTGCCACCAGTAAAAATTGTTTATTTTATCGCTTGGGTTATTATCTGAAAAACGAAGTCTACATGGTTTATCACACATTCATATACAATAAACACAATCTCAGGTGAATGACAAAATGTAAGCAATATTGCATATCTATATTACTTGAAAAACCCACTATTAACATATGGGTTACAGGTCATTCATACGAGAAAACGACACACAAATTAAACCTTTTTTTTTATACTAACATAGCTTCAACATATTTCCTAAAACACATATTTAATCATTTCCTCAAGTTTAGTGACATCTAGTGGCCAATTACAAACAGTGCAACAAACAAAAGCTCAGAGGCTGGAGAACTATCAAGACTTCTTCAAATGATTACAGAAAGTGTAACGTGTTGGATGCATCAAATAAAGGAATTAGATGTTTTTGGCCTCTCACTCCATCTTCTTCTTAAACTTCTTTATAAGCTGTCGGATTAAAATTTATTGTTTAAAGGTAAAAGACAAAAAAATTGTTTTGATATTAAATACTATGTATTGGACAGTACTCTTGTATTTTCTGATGGTTGAACTGGCAAAGAGACCTTTTAACAGTAGTGGAGACACAAGAATGATTTACACAGATTCCTTGCAAGATTTTGTTGAAAAAGTGGACAATTAGGACACAGTTGCGGAAATAATGTACTGACACTGTAAAAGACCTCTTTAGTATCTCAGACATGTATCTGTTTGGTTTTAGACTTTTCTAACAAGAGTCATAGCAACATAATTTGCTCTCTGTTCTATTTTATTCTTTGAAAGTAGAGCTGCCAAAAGAGCAACCAACATTGTAGTTCATTTTGAAATGACAAGATGTGGCATAACTCTTGTTTGCTTGACTTTTTATTTTTTAGATTCATGTTGACCAGCAACCATCAGATAGTTGTGCCTTTATAAAGCTGTGGAAACAACCTTGGTATCTCTCTTCATCAGAACTAGCAACTGAAAGCCCGAACAAGGTATTTTATCTGTATGACTTTAAACCTGTCAACACAACCTTTTTCCAGACAAAAAGATTATGAGATTAATGTTTTACATAATTTCACTGACCCTTGTGGTTTACTTGTCTGAGAAAGTTAAATATGACTATAAAAGTGGAAGTTATAAAGTTATACTTGATCTGAACCAGGACAGTTTGACCATTAAACAATCTAGATGAGAAGCTCAAGTCTGTTGGTTTGCACTCTTTGCTCTCTTATCTTATTTATTTATTTTCTTTTTTCAGATTGGTGTCGGGAAAACATTTTGACAGTCATTAGGAAAAAAATCCAGAAAGATCTGGGGAGAAAATTTATTGGAGGCTGCAAAAGACTTAAGATTGGGGGAAAATCACATTCAACAGGACACCAAAACAGTCAGAGCTAAAATGGAGTTTTAAGTGTGCCAAATACATTTGTCTTTGTTCATACGTGCACTTGGAGTCTCATAAAGTAATAGTATTAACATATTAGACCTAAGTCCGATTGAAAACTTAAATTGCACTCATCCAATCTGACTGTGCTTGAAATATTTTGTGGAAAAGAACGGACAAAGATTTCAGTCTCTAGATGGGGGAGTGGATACGAATTTACATATATCATATATAATTTCCTTCCTCATCATAAATATACAATACTTTGTGTTGGTCCATGACGGAGAATCCAAATAAAAATACATCGAGTTAAAGTCACTTTTACTTTTCGTTGCTTCGCGTGAGATCAGTCTTTTATTTTGAAGGGTTCAAACCGGAAGCTCGTACACTGTTGTCACTGGTAGTGAAAGGTCGTCTGTCTGAAGCTGGTGAACGTCAAGTCTTAAAGGAAAGAAGGCTTTTTATTCTGCAGAGTGAGTAAGAATTGAGCTAAAATGAGTATAACATGTTAGAGCAGGCCGTGTATTTAGTCTTACTGACCGAGTAAGTTATATTTATCGCAGTTTAATCACCTTTTTTGCGCAATGCTGCAGGAAACACACCATCAAGTTACAGCAGCTAAACAGAAATTATTTGTAGCATTGAAGCTACTTTTATAACAGCAGTCAGGTGAGGCGTAAAGGTAAAATTTTACTTATAATTTTACCAGGAATGCATTGGTTTAGATGGCGTGCCTTTCTTTTTTTAAGCAAGTGCTAGTTGTGGCAAATCAGTAAAATACGGCTTGCTAACATTGGCCCGTTTAAATCTTTAGTCATTTAATCATTAGTTTCAGCAGCATGACTGGTTCTCTTACTCCTAAATCTTCCTCTTTCTATTTATTTTACACTTTCCTTGCCAGACAGACAGCTGTGTACAGACCATTTCCATTTTTGCTTCCTTAGATTGCTCGCTGATTAGGGAGGGCAGTGATACCATGTGGAAGTCACATGAACGACGAGGATGAGGCATAAACAAGGGGGCAGCCTGACGACAGAGCCGCTGCAACACAGTGTCAGCCAACAGGAGGAGGAGGAGGGGGACTGGTGCCTGTACAAAGATCCCCCACACAAGCAGGCCCCCTGTGGCCCTTTCCCCCTTGAACGTTAATTAGGATGAACAGCACTACCACTCAGCCCCCTGCCCACAAAGATGGGGGTGTGGCGGTGAGCATTGTGCTGGTGCCATTCCTTCTTATAACTATTGCTGGAATTGCTACAGTTTTGGTAAGTAGCTCATCAGAATGTGTGACATTAGAGACTTAGAAAGATGCAGCTCTCATACACTTTTTATTTTGTTTGTTCTAGATTTTATGTCTGCGTAGGAAGAGGAGGTGAGAAAAAACTTAGGGTATTGATTAGCTGGCACTCCCTCTTACTTCCTCAGTCTGACCCATTGATTTCTTGATGCGCTTTATATTCTGCCTTAGGATCGACAGACTTCGGCATCAGCTGTTACCTGTTTACACGTATGACCCTGCAGAGGAGCTTCATGAAGTTGAACAGGAGCTTTTGTGGAGAGAAGAGGACACAAGGGTAGGAGATGCAAACTTTCAGTGACAGCGTCCTTTGTAAATTAAAGAAAAGGTGTTTACTATTATATCGGATGAGGAACATCTTTAGTTGGATTCCTGTAAATCCAGAGTGAAAATATTTTTCTCAATAAAACCACCATTTTTCACTTTGTATTTGCGGAGTGTGTCTTTGACAGTGTAAAAACATACCCACTGGTATCTTTAGTTGCAGTATTTGGCTTTAGACTTCTGTAGTTCCTCAAATTGCATGCATCTTCCCCTTTTACAAATTTAAATCTAAATGCAACAAACAACACAATAATAGCAGGCAGTGTTGTGTCATCACAGCTTTTCTTTCAAGTTCAAACTAAAATCTCTGTCCCTGCCCACATTAGTAACCTTTGACTTGTTTTGGAGTCAATTAAGTACATCATCTGCGGACATGTTGTTTTTACAGCGTCTTAAAAAGAACAGCAAAGGTATAAAATTTACTTTTAGCAGTTTCCAGTTTGAGGACAAGTATAGAAAAACTTTGGATTTCTTGAATTCAAGTTGTATTTTATTTATAAGACGATAAATTTGATTCAGAGTATCTTTGTGTAATCTAAATAAGGCCACAGTTGGCCTTGAGTTTAAAATTTTAGCCCTAAGTATACCAGGGGTTGTACTTCAGTTGATGGAAAATTGTTTTATTTGCATTATTTTGTTTTTACTTGGTCCTTGAAACATACAGATAGAATATGAACCATGTACAAAAAGTTAATGCAAATTTTTATCAAGTATGAGACATAACAAAACATCAGATTTCATCTTCTCTTTGCTTGTCAGACTTTTGAAGGCGTTAATAACATTAACTTGAGGCAGAGAATCAAATAAATAAAATCTGTGTGCAAAATACCATTCCTATAAATTTTAATAACTTGATAGAAGTTATACTAATTATCAGAAATTTAAGTATTTCATAATAGGTTCTAACATTTGTATTCAGATCTATGCTTAATATTTGGTTCACCAAATGTTATAAATGTATGCATTCTTAGGATTTATGTAGCTTCTGGAGCAATGTATCTGTCCTATGTGTAAGTGCATGATATTTCCTAAATAATTTTACATGTACTTCTTTCAATCCTGTATTATACTGTTAGATTTCATATTCGCTATTCTGTGATAATCCACTACTTCTTTTGTGATGCACAGTCAAGTTGGAACTCTACATGGATTTAGGAATTACGCCAAAGCTGATCTATAATAACCTACAAAATTGAGTTGATTTTCAAAATGTAGTTGTTCTAAAAATTTCTTGAGAAACGCAAAAAGGTTAATTGATTTACACAGCATTACTTTTTCTCATGTAAATTTTACTCATCTCATAGCCTTAAGTCAATAGATTCAAGAAAAAATTGTATTATCAGCTTCACTGCTACCACTGCTGCACAGAGTTGAGTTGAGCACTAGATGGTGCTAGAGAGTTACTCTTTAAGATATGGCAATATCGCATCCCTTTCAGTTTCTCATGTTAAGACATCAAGTGCTGAGACAGAAAACTGTTCAGTATTTACATCTTATGTTATAGAGACTGTTTATTCTCCTAAATTTGTTGATGTCCAGTATGTTTTTAACAAAACTCAAAATCTGCAACTTGGATTGTTCCCTTTTGGTCAAAAACTTCTTAGGTCGGAGGAGGTTTGCATATCCTCACTGGAAACCTGTGACTTAGTTTATCTGTTCTGCTGTGTTTCATGTGCACAGATTGTGCAAGGCTGGGCAAGAAGCTATCAACAGCAGCAACCTCTTCTGTCCAAAGATGTGACTGCTTGATGACAGCTCAGCCTGGCGCAGGATGCTGAGGAGCGAGAAGACAACCTTCAGACTCAAAGATTGGCCCCTCTTTTAACTCATCTGTCACATTGCTCTATTTTGCTCCTGTTGCCTATATCCCAGATTACATCGGCAATTTAAGAGCCAAAGTGATGAAGTACTTGTTACTTATTTATTGGAAATTATTTATTCAAATACATTTTTACTGTCATACTCTGCAGCACCAAAGTCTGGGAAAGCAGAAGACAAAGCCTCTTGTGCATTTGGTGTTTTGTTTACATTCTTAATGCTGTTGTGGGCAGCTTGTGGCAAGCAGCCTTGTTCCTGTGGGTTGCAGTAGGCATCCGTACTGCTCGCATAACTTGCTGCCTGCGTTCACTGTGGTAGGGCTGCGAATGTTATGTACTAGTTAAACATCAGCGCTCAGATCTGGCGTGTGCAGAGGTTGTTTGCAGAGCAATAGCGGCTTCTTTGATGAAACGCCTTTACGATTACAAACGCAAAGCCCCATATTGATCCGGTGAAAATTGGTAAAGAAAGCTCGTTTTTAATTTCTGTTTTGTTTCTAGTCAAAGGCTTAAAACGTCCTCCTTTTGTTTTGTTGCTTTGAACAGCTGCCTTGGAAAGCTTTATTTTATTTTGTCCTGCTTTGCCAAATTCTGTGACTCTTAACAATGGCATGAGATGCAAAAATCAGGAGCAAATAACACCAACTTCCTCCCAGCTCTTAAATGAGTTGTGACTGGATCTGAAAATATGTCCTGGCTTCGAGGCATGGCACCAGAAAATTTACATCTGGCTGAAAAATCTGCTCAGATGAATTCCATACGTCTGACTGTTTCCAGCACTCAGGAAACCTTTTACACATTATAAACTTTTGCCTTTCATTTGTTGAATGTAAACTTAACTGTGGGTCTGTCCGTGTTTATGGAAGGCTTCACAGTTCTGGTATTTGGAGCCTTTACATACATTTTTCATGCTTGTCAGGTTTCTCTTTTTAATCATATAGAAATCTTAAATGTACCACTCAAAGATCTTCATATATCTTATCTGGAATGACTCGCAATTAAGAATCCATCTTTAGGTGACACTTTTATCTATGTACTATTGCTGTGATGTTGGGATTTTTTTCTTCTCCTTGAATGCAGTTCTAGACAGTTATTGAAAATGTCAGTAATTCTAATAAAGTGAAACTGATATTACAGGTTAGTATATTTTAAGCTTTTTATTTTTACATAACTGTGGAAAACCCTCAAGTTAGTGTCTCATAAAATTTTACATGGGTGTAGGTCATGCTATCAGATACGATCATTATGAGAATGCATACCTCATACACATTTGTTCAGGTGCATGAGGTATGCAACTTATGTTGCAGGGATAAAATGATTACTGATTTTAATGGCCATGGTAATAATGAACGTTACTGAAAATCAGCACTACAGTCACATGCAGTTACAGTATCTTTAAAACAAATTAGTCTGTTGCAGTTTCTAGCACAAGACAGTAAACAGAAGACAAGGGTTAGACCGTTAGACCAACTGCAAAAGGCTTTTTTTGAAGAGGAGACTGTTAAACAGGCGGAGTGCACGGTAATCAAAACAATATGGAAAATTAAGAAGGAAAAACTGGAGTTTTCCTTACATGCAAACCATATTCCTTAAAGTAAACAAAGCTACCTATACCAAGTAAGGAATCTGTATAATTTCAAATTCTAAATAATTTGATATGATTTAAAATTATTGGGATCCACCTGTACTTTTGATCAGACTATGCAGCCGCTTCTTAAAATATTGTAATACAACTTTTTTTCAAACGAGTTCAAATTAGGGGCATTAGTACAATAAACATGACAAAAATGACAAAGAAAGTTCTCTTTATTGTCCATTTCTGATACAAATTGTAGGGCACCATAGAAATATAGACATTGTACATTTATATAGGTGTACATTAAAAAGCATGATCCCATCCTATTGAGTTTACAGTATATAAATCAACAAATGCATGATTTAAAGAGAAATGTCTAGATACAGTTGTGTAGTTGGAAGGGGACAAAGACAAGAGACTGTATGACTTTAATGGAAACAATAAGAGCAGCACTGTGCATTAATGCAGAATGCACAGCGCCTGACTGAACAGTGAAGAGTGCCTAGTCTACACAAACTTGCATTTGTCCATGAAAATCCAACATTTCAGTGCAGAAGAAAAAATAAAAACACACCTGCTAGTCTACCACAGTCAGCGAACACAATTGTTGAGCTGACAGGTCTCCCTGACTTGCTTCACACATTTAAAAACCTGTCTGCAAAGTCTGGCGCACAATTACATTTTACACCTAGTCAACATGATCAAAAAGATGAAAAAAGAAAAACTTAACTCTTGTCAGAGGTTACATAAAAAATATAAAAACCAGTTGAACGCAATCATAAGGTGAAGTAAGCTGTTAAATTGAGGTATGAGAATCCAGGCTTTGTTTTGCCTGTTTGCAGTTTTCCGGGGTTTTGTAACTGAGGTTGTAGCAGCTTAGGTGTGTGTGTGGGGGAAAACCCAGTTAAGTGTACTATGGATACAGGTTCCCTGACAATGAAAAAAATAAAATAAAATGTAGTAGACACAAACAACACACATCTTCAGAAGATTAAGGAAAGTAGGGTTACCGTTATGTTACTAAGTGAGGAAGAAGCTAGATTAAGTAGTGAAGGCTAAATGGAATGAGAAATAAAAAATGTACAGCCCTGTTGGATAGTAGTGCCACCAACTATCCACTATTACAATCATACTCCTTGTTTGACCAATTGCAATGACTGAGTGAGCGCATGAGGGAAAGAGAGGGAAAAAAAAAAAAAAAGTAACCGCATTTGTAAAAGCTCCCTGAAGAAACGACAGATTACTTTTCAGCCTAAAACTCTTTCTAAAAATATACCAAAAAGAATTGTTATAAAACACAAAAAGCAGCACACTCATGGTTTCTCTTAAATGGTATATAACCCAGAGGAAAAAACTGCAAGTCTGATCAGAGTATTTTGATGAAGAAAAAAAAAAAAAAACCCATCAAACTTACTTTACATCTCCCCACTACATGCAAAAAGGACTGAGAATGTTTTAAGCGTTTCTTAAATCTACACTGCTCTACAGGAAAAAAGCGGTCAGGTGAAAGATGCCCAGATCTGTCCAGAGTTTGGAAAAAAAAAAGAAGAATAAACTCGACACGAAACGGACACCTCTACCATCAGTAACCTATGCTCATCCTAAATGCTGAAGCTCTTCTCCATCTAGAATACAATGCAAAGGATAGGTTAACCACTTCACTCACATGTAACAAAACTAAACAGCAAATGGGTAAAAAATTACCTTTGTCCAATACAAAAACAAGAAAGTCTATATGTTCTACTATCGCAGATGCAATAAATGACACTAAGCAGAGGAAACATGTCCTAACGATCTTTAGGGGAGACTAACAAACATCCAGGCTCTTCAGAGCACACCTTGTCCAGTATAAAAGACTTGTGATAACATGACATGTAGAAGGGCTGTTACCTGTCATGTAATGCTTAGATCTATGCTTGATCAAGTCCATTTTGTTTAAATCCAGTGCTGCTGCATGATATATGTACTGTGTTAACCCCGCCCTTTGACAAAGGGGAGGGCTTTGTCGTGAACAGTGGTCAAGTGGTGGCACTGGTGTTGATACAGCCCAGTTTCTGGATAACAGTAAGTCAGTATGTAGAGTGAGGTAGCATGTATTGAATTACTGGTCATCTTCCTCCTCCTCTTCCTCAGATGATTCTTGGGATGCCTTTTCCTCCTTCTCCTGTGACAGAAAAAGTAAAGTCAGACTTTCTGCATGCGCCCACAACATACAGGGACAAAAGAAAATGTCTCTGAAGCGGCAAACAATTGCTGCCTGTGATTCATGCCTTGATGTGACTGTTTTTTGTCAAGTGCCAACTTGGTTAAAAGAAATTAAATAAGTGTTCTTTGACAAACCACTGTGGCATGGAAAAGCACCCAGGGGAAGGGTGAAGCATCTATAGTGAAAAGTGATTCATCACCGGTGAGTCATAATGAACCATCCTGTTTTTTTTTCTCTTCTACTCACTTACTCTAAGTTGTTCATTCATAAAATAAATGAATAAAAGAAACAAACCCCCCCCCAAAAAACAGGGGTGGGCCATGTTAAGGAGGGGACTTTTGGGTCACTCCTCACTGTGACTAATGCAATCCAGATGTCTCCTGGAGTTCATCCAAACAAGTGATGCACATCACAATGTTACTACGAAACCTCAAATTCTTGCCTAAGGCCACAGATACTGTGGAAAAAAAAAAATCTCTACATGTTAGCACAATCAGGTGGAGACTTGCAATAAAGAAATGGCTGGTCTGTATGAATGAATCCCCAATTCACTTGGCTCCTTACAAAGGAACATCACCCAACAGACAGTCATACCAATCACTCACTCTGGGACAGAAATGGTTTAGGGTACCGCTTGTGTTGACCAGCTAATGTTGATTCTAGCTGGTCCATTTCAACCGCTGCCAATTTGCACCTACTTTTGTTTTATACATGTAAAACCATTTCATACTCATATGTTTGTTCTTGATTGTAGCTAAATTTTGTGTCAAAAATACTAAAGTTTAAATCTGTTTAGTCCAACACTCCATGTATGTTTTTGATGAGGGACTAACATAACATTATATAAAACTAAAATAAAGTTGATTTTGCATAAGTCTGCCCCTCTAAAAAAATGTTGCTTTGAAACATGCATTACTCTCTAGTCTCATTTATTTTGCTTTGGATCCCTGTTCAGGGCAACCGACTAGCAATAACAGATCTGAACCCTTGAGTAAAACCAAAATATTTAAACGGGAAGATATTTATTGGAGTCATAAACTCAGATTTGAGCAGCAAACTTGCCTCCTTCTTGGGTCGTCCCCTGCGTTTTCCTCCTGCAGGTGAGGCTCCCGCACCTTTCTGTGAAAGAAAACCGCAAAAGGCCACCAAGGCTGTTACAAGATTCTCATCATTAAGTTGTAATCTCAGTGAGTTGTAGAGTTGCAGGCTTGAGCACAAAACAAATTTGTTATAGCACATCGCCTCTAGGTGGCACTGGAAGCACTACAACTGGATAGATAGAAAGGGGGCATCGGGTTCATTGGCTATTATCTGGAAGGCCGACGGGAACTGCACACAGGGCACTCCAGTTCGCTGGCCACCTGGTCCAAGGCGCAGAGACAGCTGGTGAAACCGAGCAGAGACACAAACCATTGCTCCTAAACCTATATCAGTGCACACGCATGTGTGCGTCTCCTGAACTCCCTCCATTCCTCCCTTTCCCATAGATAGCAGCAAGTGAGAGCACACAGGGGAGCTGGAAGGGTTGGGGCGAAGGAAGAGGGGGAAAAAAAAAAAATGTTGCTATGGAGACGACAGGCAGTGAAGAACTGGGGCTGTGTGCCTGCTGGAGGCAGAGGGGGCGCTCAGTGTCAGCATGGAAACAGTCTTGCGGCCGCTGCACCTGCACCGCACAGTGCATGTGACAAGCTGCAGGAAGCTGGAGGACAGGATGCACCGAGTGAGCATCATCACCCCCGCCCTCTCCTCCGCCATCTTCCACACAGCCATAGCCCCCCCTACCAACCCAAGGGTAAAGCAGCAAACCAAGATTCTTTACAGTGGGAAGCAGTCGCCATGCTATTTCTGACACCATTAGGTGGTAGCCAAAAGAAAAAAAAGAATCAAAAACAACAGCCTGACATCCTTTAGACGGATGAGGTTAGCTGCTGCTACAAGCACTCCTTAACCAAAAGGGATCTGGAGTTTCAAACAGGATGGGCTTATTCTAGAAAAAAAGATACATCAACTGCCATCTGCAACATCTTTCTGTATACTTTCAGTTGCAGCTGAAACTCCCATTCTGAGGAGACTTACTTTGCCCTTTCCACCAGCTGCCTTATTTTTGCTCCCCTTTGGTCGCCCTCGGGGCCTCTTTGGAGTTGGGGACCCACTTGCCTCCTGAAAGCAAACAGGTTGAAGTTAACATACAATAAACACGCATGAAAATGTAAGAACGTAAACTGTCTTCTCATTTGATGACTTAAAGTTCCTTGGCACAAATATGCGCAAACAACGTCAAACACTTCAATGTATTCCATAGAATTGAAACAAAAACAATTTAACACTCTGATAGGCATTTAGGGAAATACCATCACCATGTACAGTTAGGTGAATTCGGCGTGGCATGACTCATCCTTTCATGCGTACCTTGTGGTTAGAAGCCGTGTCATAGCCGACTTGTCTACTGTTGCATTTCTGGAGTGTTTATCACCACAGCTCTTAGCAACAGAGGAACTCAATAGTAAAACACAGCAGGCTGAGGGACATCTATATGATCCACTCTGCGCTTCGACTCTGCTATGTCATGCATCACAGTGAGGGAGCGGGAGTGGGCCTGGAGTGTGGAGTAGTGGGGAGGGGGGTTAAAACCAGTTTAAAGGTGTTGGGTTACTGGTTGCTTGCAAACCAGGGATGAAGTTTATTGTAAACCTCTACACTGATAAGCAACTGAACAAATGGCCACAAGGCCATCCTGGAGCTGGCCTATCTAGATTCATTTCAGTCTTCACCTCAGGAGGACACGGACATGTATGAACCTTTTATCTGCAAGTGGATGCAACAGATGGCAACTGAGGGGGTTATTTTGGTTATCTGCAAATAAGACATGGAAATCTATTTGGAGGTCTTATTACATAATCCTTGTTCTGGTGCGAATGAGGTTAGTAGTAGTAGGACATGCAAACGAGACAGAGCAGGTAGGAGTAAAGGGACACTACTTACATCTGAGGATTTTACCTGCGGCTGCTTACGGGGTCTTCCACGCCCTCTCTTCTCTGCCCCCTCCTTATCTTTCGTTGAGACTGTCCCCTTGTCGCTCATGTTTGCTTAGCTTTTCAACCTATGCAATAAAAAAAAAAATATATATATATCACACTGGTTGGCCTTGGTGTAAGACGAGGCGTCGAATATACACACAAAACATGTAGAAATGAGGAGTAGTCGAGCCACTAAACTCACTGACCGCAACAACAAACCCAAATGACCGACCTAACCGCGCACTGTTTAACTCAATTAATCCGCGCTTATTTCCAGCTCTATTTTTGTCTCATCGGCGCGCTGCTACACAAAAACAGATTGCACGATACTGAAAGGACACAACCTGCAAATGACTATTGCAAACCCCTATACGAAACCATGCGTAGAGGCCTCGTTTTTTCCTCTTTGCTGTAGCTGCCGTACCCCCACGATCAGGCCTGTGCACACAGAACTATCTCACAGCAGGTCTGCACGCCGTGGCCGCGGAGAGATCCGCCAACACACACAATGGCTGCTGTGTGCTCGTTTGCATTTGCAAGCTAGGAACCCCGGCTGAATGCTCGCTCGGATTTTTCTAAAATGGCACTGAGGAATTAAAGCGGAGGAGGCGGCCACTCAGCGGCTAAAACCCCGAGCCGAAGCAACAAAAGACGGCTTCACGTTGAGCGTGTGCAGCCTTCTCCCGCCGGAGCTAGGGACTCTATGTAAAAATAATTAAAAAAACACTGCATTGAATCACTTCTAGCTTAGCACATCTCCTTTTATGCACCCACCTTTATTTCCAAGGATTTATCGCCTCCGTCTTAAAATTAAAGCCGAATTGTTTTCCTTTAAGCACAAGCTGGTTTGTATGCGGCTAACCGGTTAAATAGCCGATCATAGGCTAGAGCTTTTATTCGTCAGATAACACACAGCCCGCCCATTTAAACCCCAGTTCATACGGCTTTTAAACAGCAATGACTTAAAATAAAATAGTTGCTTTTTTTAGATAAAAAAAAATAAATTATATATTTTTACCAGCAGGACGAGGAGTTCAATCCAACGGCATTCAACACAACGCACGTGCGGCTTCTCTCTTGCAGATAAAGGAAAAAAGGCGCCGGACAGGAGGAGTTTTTGGACAATTTAAAGAGCCGCCCTCAGGGGGAGCAGGAATATTGGAGGGCGGAGATATGATAAATGGGCCACCAACAGTACGACGAAACCCAACCCCCTCCCACTTTATTGCTCATTGATTCTTAAACTTTCCAGGTTTAATCACATAAGACCAAACAGAGGTGCAAAAAGTTGTAGACTGAAAAAAGGAAATGAAACCGAAACAGAACAGTTATGTTCTATTATTTCCGGAGTGAATGTTATTTATAATTGCATGCATTTGCCTAGCATTACATTCCACAGTCTCCAACCATGAACTATGACCTCCCCCAATGTAAACAGGAGGTGACTCAGAGAGAGTGGTCAGCTTCTCTGCTCAGGTGAGAAAATAAAAAAAATGTTGCACAAAATGTGCTAGGTCAATTTCCTCCCTTTGCTAATTCCCATATAATTTCATACAATTGTGCCCCTTCTTAATAACCTGCTGTACCTGTAAGTAAATTATCTCATACCTTGCTATAATTACAATATTGCCTCAGACTAATTTCTGCACTTTACTAGGTTGTATCCCCAGTTCTTTTCCATGTACTGCCATTTCATCTTTTCTAACACCGCTTCAAATCTTAAACCATTTAATTCCCTCACCTCTTAAGTTTCTTCTTGACCTACACATAATTTTCACAAAGTGGACTAGTGCACAGTTGTTTATTTGCTCATGACTTGTAGTTTGAGCATTTTCATGATAATGTGTTGTAAGCATATTCAGAATGTCCTTCATCATCCTTTTTTCATTTCTGTCACCGAAACACTGGTTTTCTGCTTGTTGATGATGTTTTTGGTCCAACACTATAATGGTTAATTTACATGTAAATTAATAGAATTTTTCAAGTAAACTTGATGGCTGTCTTAATTTTTTAAAATTATATATTTGACATGTGAGTACATGCTAAATTATATCATGCAAGTTGAAGCATAGATTATACATAAATAAAAATGAAAGAAATAACATGTTGTACAGAAAGGACAAAATTTATACAAGCAAATAGTTATTAAAAATAGCATACTCTGATTCAAAGAAATGCACAATTGAGTATGATAAAGAAATTTAAAAAATGCTTATGTACTATTTGTGCATGAAAAAAACAGACTTTTTACAAGAACTAAAGATATCTAAATAACTGCAGTAAACACTGTAAATAACAGCAGTGATATAAATTGATATAAATTATTCAGTCTGATTTTGTTGGAGGAGTGATGGGTGTAGAGTCTAACAGCTGCAGGAAGGAAAGATCTTCAACAAAAGATCTTTAACAAAGAAATATCTTTGTTAAAGCACCTTTGTGGCCCTAGGATGCAGCAGTCCATCACTGAAGGAGCTTTCCACTTCAGCACCAGCTTCATGTATGGAGTAGGAGACATTATTCAACAGTGATGTTATTTTAGCAAGAATGTTTCTGTTTCCCACTACCTGCACTCGGTTGAGATGGCCCCTTTAGAGCATAGCTAGCCGTTCTTCTGAGCTTATCTAACTGCTTCCTCTCAGTTGTTGACGAATTGCTAATCCAACATACAAAATCCAAGGATGGCCAATGCCAGCACAGAGTCAAAAAGGTCCACAGGAGTGTCCCAGAGACAATCCAACTCAAAGGGACCGTGTTTATAAGAGATTTAAAAACAGCAAGAGAGGAAACCTGTCTAATATTTAATGGTTCCTTGTTCTCTGATGACTCTACCATACTTAATTTCATCACAGGTGATAACGTTCCAGGGTGTTTTCACACCCGATAGTACCGATAGTTCCATTGGCGACCAAAATTGCAACTTTTAGCTGATATGGTAATTAAAAAACCTGTTCACCTCCTTGCATGTGGTGGCGCTATACTAAGAACTACTGAAGGAAACTACACAAAAATCTCTGAAGAAGACATGAACATGACTTCCTTCTTCACAAAATGCAAACTTTTCAGGGAAATTTGCTAGAGTTTCATTAAAATGGTCTGAACAGGCCTGGTGTGAATGTACCCTCTGAGTAGTGGAATCACCTCCTGATAAACATCTGGAAAGTCAAGGACCCGGTGGTGGACTTTTGCCAGATCAGACTCACCCCACTGACACCGGTGAATGTCCAGGGACCTGACATTAAGACTGTGGACTCTCAGAAGAAGGGTTGGACATCAAATCTCGAGAACTGGAACTGGACTAACATTTCAATTCTCCCAGAATCATTCAAATCAAGGTTATTATCTCAAAGTTATTTGCAAATTACTTTGATACTTTTTCTGAAAAAAAGCTGCACAAATAACAACTAAAACATTTTTCCAATTAAGTACGTGGCATTTATTTTGGAGAAAAATACACATTGGAAACTGTGGCCACAGATGAGCTCCATCTTACTGTCTGAACATGTAACCATCCTCCACACTGATTCATCAGGCTAGTGAAAAACGAAGGAGTTAGCAAAGCCATGCATGCACATACCTGCAACTATAATGCTCCCCCATAAAGGGTGTTTTCAGCCGCAGGACTCCAGGTAAATATTCAATATTCACTGAAAGTCTTGATCCAGGCAATTGGCACTGAGACCTGTCTGTGGGAGTTGGCACGTTCTTTGCATTCCTGTGAAGCCTTTTTTTCCAACATACTCAAATTTTCCCCAGTAATTGATGTAACTCAATTGAGCTTGAGAGTGGATGTGACTACATAAGGTTCTCTGTAAAATAGTTTGGTATGTTGAGCCAATGATGGATTATTGTCAGATTAATAAACTGCATCCTCAGGGTCCATGTTGATACATAATAAATTATTTAATATTTTTTCCTGAAGCGTGATTTTTCACTCAGGCAAAAATATCTAACTTGTTTTGGATGAGCATCTTACAGCAATAAATATCAGATCCTGACTTATAGGGGTTAAAAAACTTGGTATTAAACAAGAGGTCTTTTAAACTCATTAGGTTAAAGGGGCAGTATTATGAGTTTTCCATTAGTCATTAATGATACTAGTATGCTGTAAAATAGTATCATTTTATAGCATAATAAAATAACTATTGAATTTGAAATCTTGAAATTGGGCCTCTGTCTATTTAAGAATTTCGTGTTCTTTCTGGTGGCATGCTCTTTTTACATGTCATCACAGCAATGCTCCTCATTATGTCGTGAATAACCCTTCTTGGACTGAGAAGTAGTTCATATGATAAGCTCAACGCTATGTGGGAACAAATGCTTAAATACTATACATGTCAAATATTTCTTAAAGATATTTGACTTTGCATTGTAGCACCTTAAAATTAGGTCTCTTTTTCTTTAAGAAACTCCTGTTCTTTCCAACACTCTGCTTTCATGAAGTCATCACAACATTTCTCTTCTATTAACCCTTCAACATTGTTTTTACCGGCGTTGCACTGAGAAGTAGCTCCCATATTGAGCACAGGAGATGTGCAGTTCTACCAGGTGTTTGCTAATTGCTGTTGGCTAGTCTGAAGGAGCTGAATGACAGAGTCGTGGGGGAGGGGTGCTCAGTGATGCGGAAGCTTGAAAACTGCAGTTTCAAGGAGGAGCCTGATCATGAAAGGTGGCGGTAGACCTCCCCCAAGCGTTATGCACGAAGCTGAATGGCTGCCACGGCCGGGAGATTAAAGGATTTTTCAAACATGCATGGAAGAATCAAAGCAACTCTCCCAGTGTTTTTGATGAGGGAGTAACATAAGAGTTGATTTAAACTAATACTGATCCTTTAAGTATCACACACAGCACAAGCCTATTGGGCATATTTTTTTCTGCTATCTGCCCGTACTTGTATAGAACAAATCCTGAAGCTGTGCGTTTTTCACATGTGCAGTTTCACACCTCCATGGGGGCTGTTCCCAAAAAGTTCCACTCTGAGAGTTTATTTTAAAAATCAGTTCTTTAAATGGAACCTTAAAATCAATCCATGATTGACTTATCAGAAACTTACATAGGTATGACGTCATCATCTTGACTTTCGCATATTGTTTGAAGGAATAGGTATTTTACTGCACGTAAACTTCGGATTTTGGAAAATGCAATCCAAAATTATGCATCTTCTCATTATCTTACCATTCACCAAATAATGCCACGATAATTTTTTCTAAAATAAAAAACTTTTTTTGTCAAATATGATGTCAGGCAATAAGAAATATGTGTTCTCCTAAGTCATGGCACGTATGTAACCAATCTCCAGTTCTTCAGTGGAGTTAATGTATGAACAGCAACTGTAAAAAAAAGTCACATGAGACAGTAAGTTAAGACTTAATATGTTGAAACCAATCTTTATCCTTTTTGTAGGATAAAGATGGACTCAGTGATTTAACTGCCTTTTCTTTTTGGTTTATTGCACAAATATGCCTTCTTATCCATACATCTTTTTTCATGTTGTACATAAATGAGCTGACAAGATCATAAATACATTTTTGTCTGGTATTTAGTTATTATTATTATTTCAGATGTAGGTGACATCTTCTATATTTCTCGAGTGTCACTGTGACACTTTTTACAATTGAATTGCATCGTATGTCTGAATATGAAACAAGGTAAGCTGACATTCCTAAGGGTTTCACACAAGAGCAAGGGGTTCTTATGCAAATAAACAGCCCATCTGAAGCTGCTGAGGTCTTTGCAATGTGGTTGTAAACAGCCCTCAAGAATGCAGAGCAACTCTTAAGGTGGCTGGGACAGGTTGTGTGCTTTTGCCTTTGTGTATTGCACCTCGTTGTTTGTTTTTCCAGGGCAGACCTCAAATAACTTAGTGCAGACCAACATATTAAGTGCACTGTGTTAGCCATGTCTTTGTTGTTGACATAAAGTACAATCATGTCAGCATACTGTACATACATGATGAGAGAAGCGGGAGTTTTGTGAAAAGGAAACTGGATAGGCTATGAATGGAGAGGGTGCTTTTCTCAATGAATCCAATGTTCTGCTCAGCATGTGCTTGCCTTGCATACCCCACCCCTCACCCCCTTCCCGCCTTCTCTCCCAATTTCTCACTCTATTCACTTCCTTCCTCTCTATCTTGAACTATTTTACCCATCCCCCACATGCTTAACACATCTATGCCATAACTAGCCCCTCAGTGAGTGGAAGGAGACAGGAAAATAGGTCCACTCTGTCTGTGTGTGCGTGTGTGCGTGAGTGCGTGTGTTTGTTGTCCATCTCAGCCACTGGCACCACCTGGAGACTGGATATTGCTACTGTTCTGATCAGACAGAAACTGTTTTAAAAAAAGGCCCAAGATACCACCTTAATAAAAACCAACTTGTTCTCGCTTGTTTCATGAAGGAAGTTTTTTTTTTTTTTTCAAGAGATGGTGATTCATTTCTATTTTGATAGTTTGTTGCATTGTAATATTGTTTTTACTTAGGGGTAGAAAACTAAAGCTGTATGTAGAATATTTTGCACTGTTTAATACCCTGATAAAAACTCTAAACTTTGTCTATATTGGCACCATGATCATTTTAATAAGTGGTAATACTTTTGCAGTCTCGATTAGTAAATATCTATTAAATGAATCACATTTGAAATCCATGCAAGCATTTTTACCTTGGTTTATGTTTACTTTTTAATAATAATAAATAATAATAATAATAATAATAATAATAATAATAACAAATATACACTGCTATTAAATTAAATTAAGATTGAACATAATATGACCACTTATTATTGTAATTCATAAAATAAATGAATTAAATAGTTTATAGAGGAAGGGAAAAAAATCGTAGCATGTTGGCACAAAATTATTGTATGAACTGGAGCCATTGTGGATGCAGAGAAATTAACATTTTCCATATGGCCTATGCCTATAAAATCAAATGCATACAATGCCTCAAAGTTATCTATTGCATTGTTTTGGATGTAATGTTTTCCCAGTGAACATGTTCACTAACAATTATTTCCAAGATATTATCTTGTAGTAACCTTTTCTTTTGAAATTCTGTTTGTTTTGGTTTCCGCCCTTTTCATGTTGTTTGGTTAGCCCCACACACACGCACAAGTTGAGACATAAAGCTACGTCTGTGGGGATTTAAAATATGCAGTGGAACAACACTTATTTAAAGATCAGTACTGAAGGATTCACTTACTCGCAGATTTTTCGGTGGAATATAACTCCAAACACTTGGCAGAAAATTTGCCAAGAGTTTGGAAATATTTGTTTGGAGTTACAAATATTTCCGTAGAGCATATCTAAAATAGTCTAAAAATAGAAGAAGCAAAAAAGCAGCTTGAGAAGCTGAGTTATCTCCATGCAATGTTACTTGAAATTGCTGCTGGCTGATTAAAGCAAAGCAGCATATTCAGGAAAGCCATTAATTTCCCTTATCCCAAATAAGTTGTACCTCCAAGAACAGAGATAAAGAAGATAGTGGATGTCATTAATTAATGCATGTTAAGGCATAGTTGGTGATGGGACTATTAAAATAGACAGTTATCTTTATTTTTAAAGGGGGTCTCAAGTATTCAAGGATTTCAGCTATTTGTGGGTGGTTGTGGTCTCTGAATACTGGGGGTCCATTGTAATGTGTAACATTACATTAATTGAGGTGGCTACAGAAAAAGCTAAGAGAAACAAATTTTTTTTAAGTAATGATGGAAATTAAACAATATTGTTGTTATATTTATTTACCACTTTATGACACTGGAATATACTGAAAACTACATTGCAAATAAATATGTTAATTTGATGCTAGGATGCTTTGTAAAACTGACTTTACAAAAACAGTTAGGATATGTTGTATAACTATGATTTCTTTTATCTATATATCCCTGGCTATCAGATAAGGCACTGATATTGGCAATCCCTAAAATCTTCAGTGACCACGTATCAACCCACAAGAAAACATAAAAAGAAGCTGAATCCATTTGAATCTGAAAGGTAATCAGATCGTCCTCCCTCATGATCAGTCAGAGTCTTCTCCTATAGCTCTTGAACTCTGCAGCAGCAATGGGCAAACTGAATCCTATTAAACATCATAGCAGGGAGGGGGGTCCTAGGCCAATTTGGCATGCCCCTTCCCCCACTATGTCCTTCTGCCCTTTCCCCCCCCCCCTCGTCTTACATGCTCATCTGTCTGCCCTTCCAACACGCTCTGTTGCTCATTGTAGCAATCCATTTTTAGGTGCTGTGTAGACCGCAGGAGTGCCGCAGCCAAACCAAGTAACAGATGTGAACAAAACATCCTATTCCTGCCTGGGTTTCCCCGTGCTTCTGCCGCTTTTGGCTCTGGAAGAGCCTGAATATGACTAACACACACACATGCACACCCCCGCTCACCCCCACACCCCCACCCACACACATACTCCATTGACATCCTCCGTCTCATCCCCCTAAGAAGAGATGGAAAAAAAAGGCGAGGAGTTTGAGAGTAAAAATTCATTGGGAGGGAAGGATCAGTTGGATGAGTTGAAAGGGAAGGTGGGTGGAGTTGGAGACCATGTATGGGTGTCTTTTATACTCCTACTAGAGAGCGGGTGGAGGTTAGTGGGCGGGGGGATGACTGAGTCAGCTCATGAGTAGTACGTGACTCACAAAAACAGGAAGTAGCGCGTGCTGCTTGTTTAGTGAGCATAGGACTGTATTTATACGAGATTCCCAACACACATGGCATAATGGGAGCTCTTAGATGACCTTTTTTCGCCTCCTTGCATTGGTCACTGACTCAGTGCTCCATTTTTCCTTGTTAAATAGTTTCATTTCCACATCCTGAGATTTTGGGGCTGAGTGCATGCATCAGTCATAGTGTGAGTCAACCTCCTGAAATTTCAAGGCAGAAAAACTGTGCCATATTTGAAACTTCTGCCAACAATTACTAGAAGGTCTACATCCTGACATATAATTTATATTTATTTGTGGATATAAAGTTAACAACTCACACGTCTCTCAGTACTTTCTTATTGAAACAGTTTATTTGGTCAATATTCTTTTTGTGAACTAATTAAAAATATTAAATATAATCAAACTGCTTTTAGTCAATCCACAAACTAACTAGAATAGATAGAATGTACAACACTACAAAAAATGCTTTGAAAGGTGTTGTAATTTTAAAGATGTTGGTGATATTTTCAAATTGTTAAAATCCTTGGAAATGCACATGCTTTGCTTCTTATAAAACAGTGGAGGTTTTATCATGCTGTTCAAAGTGCTGTGATAGTTTTTCTAGACAAGAAATGAAGCTGCTCACTGTTTCCTGGTTGGGCCTTCTGATGTGTTTAATGACTGGGTAATGGGATGAAGGACGTAGCATTCCCAGTGTTCCACTCTACTCTTATTATGTCTCATGTTACATATTTTTATACTTGATGATCATCTGACTTTATAGAGATTAAAGTTTATTACTCTATGCAAATCAGCTAATGCCTCATTTCCACTGAATAGTATGTCATGGGTCGGTGCAATATTGTACGCTGTTTCATTTGTTGTCATTGTAAAAGCGCCCTATACAACAGACCCGTCATTGCAGTAGTACGACGCCATGTTAGTCGTTTGGGTTTGAGTCCAATTGGTGGTGGAAATGTTCTCCTGAAAAACCCAAACCATAAAGTGGAATACCGAACTACATCAACTTCTGCCGTACCACTCAGTGTAAATGAAGCATAACAGTCTCAATGTGGAAAAATAAGTATTAGCTGAATTAATCAGAAAGTAGGTTTTGCATCTGTCGTGGCGGAGTGGTAAGAGTAGTCGTCTTGCAATAGGAAGGTAGTAGGTTCAATTCCAGCTTCCTCCTGTCACATGTCGATGTGCCTCTGGGCAAGGAGCTTAACCCCAAATTGCCTACCGATCTGCGTATCAGTGTATAAATGTGTGTAAAGCGCTTTGGGTGGTCAAAAATGACAGCAAAAAAGCACTATATAAAAAATCAATATTATTATTACCTGTCAGTTAAAGACACTGCATTGGCATGTTAAGGTGATGTATCTTCATCTTCACAGAGTTTTCGCATAAAACATCATGTCTATGTGTTCTCTGGAATTGCAATAAAAATATTGCAGTACGTATTCCACATCAGTAGTTGATCACAGCATTGTGATCTATATCATACAGTATGAATGGATGAAGTGACAAAAGCAGTGCCAGACTAAAGATTTGAAAGATGCTCCTTCAGCAACTGTGACTCATGTTACCTTATCTTCCTTTACATCTGTAGGTCAATAAAAATAAAATCATTTCAAAATGACACATGTCAGAGTTTTTAATAATGTCAGCTTTGGAAAGTGTTTTTTTATTTTTTTATCTCAGTTTTATATATTCTCTAATCCTGCACTTTGGAAGGATTCACACAGACTATAATAATACTGCATATGATACGTGCAACACTTTGTTCTTATCTGTCATCATATATAAATTCAGGCCAGGCAATAGATGTGCAAGTAGGGGTTTGATATTTTATTTTCTTATATACCACTAGGTGGCAGAATAAGATTGGATTTTTGAAGTCACATTGAAGCCAACAAAATGAAAGAGAAATGACTCCATCTTGTGGTAATTCTTATACACAAGCCATGAATAGCCATGTGAGGGACAGCTTGCTTTAATTTTTATTTATTTTTTTGCTTTTTACAGGTTGTTTAAATGGAGAAAGAAAATAACAGAGTTTAGGTTTCACCTTCCCTCTTTTTAATCTAGAACTAACAAAAAAGGTAATGATTATGCTGAAGCTGATCGCTCCTCACATATCACACTGGGAACTCCTGGCCTTGTTCTGGTCCATATGGATGTCTCATGGCAGCCAACATTTGTGATCCTGTCCAGTAGAGGGAAGTCTTACTCTGAGAAAATTAACTCAGCACCAAGTCCTCCACAAGATTTCATTTGAAGCAGCTTTGTTACAGGGTAACAAAGATACTGCCATAAACATGTATTGGTCTATAAATCCTTAAGGGTATTTGTTAACTAAATAATTGTTCCTCTACACTACCAATTTAAGAATATGGAAAGCACTGAAAAACCTTTAGTCAATCCCACTCTAAATATGAGCTTTTCAAGTTTCCTCTACTTCAAAATAATTTCTAAGATATTGCACAGTTCTTAAGGCTGGTCTTTAACTAACCTCAGTTAGGTCTGAGTTGGACCAATGAAGAGGAAGGAAAGTAGGTCTTTCACCCTGAGAGATGAGCAGATGTTTCTAAGAGTTGGAAGGACTAATATATGTGAGTCACCTTGGTCACGATGCATCTGGAGTTTTAGAATTCACGCTATACCGCGCTCTGTCCGACCTGATTGATCAAAAGAGAAAGGGCCCGCTTGCCCACTTCGGCGCTGTCACGTCCCCTCTTGGCAGCTGCAGTCCCCAGAGAAGGTGGCGAGCTTGTGCGGCATCTGTGCTGGTTACTTATCGAAGTGATCTGAGGTGAGTTTTATCACTGCCTTTTATTTCTGTAGGGAGCAGAGAGCAGATTCTCCTGGCCTAGTGCTGAAGAGCGACAACCAAAACAACAAATAAACGCAATGCTGTACAGAAACAGGAGCTCGACTCATCTGCAGAGCTGAGTCACTTCAACATTTGTCTCATTGATTGCATTTCACTGGAATTCCTGTGTCGGCATATTGGAAAGAGCACATTTCTTCCTTTTCAATCATGAGCAAACTGAATTAGCGTGTGTAAGCAGTGACCAGACTTTGACATTTTTAGGAATATCATCCAAAACATGTCAAGAATGAAAAGCAAATATTCCACATTTCCTACACAGTCTATGTTTGATAAAGTGAGAGTTTCTTGAAAAGGGAGACATTATGTAAAATTGACTTGTTATAATATTATACTCTTATCAAAAACATTCCTTTGATTCTCTCATGTTTGTTTTAGGAATCTTTGAATTTCCTATGGGGAGGCGTCTAAGTGCTCGCTCCTTCAAAGTTCTGCTTATTTTCACAAAGCTCCTCCTTGGAGCTGCAGTCTCCAGCCGAGCTTCTGCCTCACAGAATGCCTCACCATCCCCATGCCTTCCCCACTCAATTCTTCCAGACTAGCAGCAGCAGAAACTAGCAAACTCCTGGTAGAACTGTGGGTCTGCTGAGCTTAGAATACGGACTACCTCTCAGTGCATTGCTTCTAAGAATGGTTGTAAATGGCATTACGATAAGGCACTGTTGTGATGCCATGTTGAAGGTGCAGTGTCAGAAAGAGCATAGGTTTCTTAAAGAGACAGACACCAATTTCAAGGCATGACAACGGATTGTCAAATTTCTTTCAAGTCACGTTTGATAAATACATCTAATTGATTGTGCCTGGAAAACACAATAACACCCCTTTAAAATGAACTATTGCTTTTAGCTGACAATATCTAAGATTTTATCTGACTATTTGTGCTTGAAGTACTATTTAATTCTTGATTGTTCCAAATATGTTTAGTTGAAAAATACTTTCTATTACTTTTTCATAAGAAAACAAAACTGTCAGAACCTGATTAGCTATACATATTTGTTTCAAATGTGTGTTAATACTGTAAAACCAAGGAATTTTAACTTTCACAATTTTTCTCTATATTGCACTACTAGATAAAATCCCAATAAAATATTTGGCAATTGCAGTGTTTCTTTCCTGTCTCCTATTAGTTATAACAAGAGAGCTTACAGAGGCCTCTAGCAATGGAATTTTGTTTGGCTAAGATAGCAAACATAACATACTTACATCAAATTATAAATATTTCATATCCACTGATATAACATTGTATCCAATAGATATGATTATTTTCAGTTTCAATTATTTTAAATGTCAAAATTTTGTCTGGCTATTAGCTTTCCAGTCTATACTGAAGATTCATTATTTTTCTGCAAAACCATGATAATATGACAGTGGTAATTGACTTACCAGTAAAACAGGTACAGAAAAATGTAAAAGTAGTAACTTCACAGAACGTGACTTCAAAATAAAACTATTCCCTTAAGTTCTAATTTTGTGAGTCATTTAATGCCTTATTTTGGTGTTTTGGTTTCTCTGATGGCCATTTTGTTTTCCATGTGGTAAATTTGTCTCTCTGTTCTTTTTAACATTTGTGTACTGTTGCGCCCACTTTGTTTGAGTCATTTTTGTCACAGTTTGTGCCTCTTTGTAGCTCTTCAGTCTTTCACTGCAATAATTTAAAATTCTCTTTATGGCTGATTTGGCCTCACACTCATACTTTTATGTTTATGTGTTCCCACTTTGTCTCTTAGAATAAATTAATAAAGCACATTATGTGTTTATCTTTGATTAACATAAATTCTCAGACTTAGTTCAGTGCCTGAACAGAGCAGAAGGGTGGCATTTAGATATGTTGATTACACTTGGAGCCTGCAGCCCAGCTGTTGAAGCTGGGATGTCCCATAACAGTGTCTGGAGTAATATCAGTTGACAGATCCCTTTTCTGACACCAGGATGTCCGTCTCTGGCCTTGACCACATCACAGTGTTTGGTATCCTGTGCCAGAGAGTGTCAGATAGCTTCCTATTGATGAATGATTTGAGTTGCAGAAGAAGGACTGTGGTGCTGCCACCCGCAGGGGCCCAGGCCAGACGGATGGGTCCATTTGTAATGCAGTGGGCCCCGGTAGCGGCATTAACTATTAAAGTGTGGTTATCTGGGGGTAATGGTACGCCAGCAGCACTGAAACAAACTACAGCCAGAGAAGGTGTAATCGTAATGTTGATGTATGGACCCTCGTTTTGTGAGAGTGAAAATCTGTAAAATGTCACAGATGCTTAGACATAAATACTAAAATTTCAGTTTTCCAATAAATTAGCATAAAGCAAAGAAAGTTCATGATTCATCCCTGAACGGTTTTGACACCACTTTGAATAATTGAATGCAAAACCTTTAAACGCTAATTTGGGATTGACAGAAGTTTAAATATTTAATCTTTTTCTATGAGTAATATGCTTTTATAAATCTGCAGCTATATTAGCATAGTTTTGCTAATATAATGTGCAATTGTTGCCTAATGGAAGAGAAGTTGTTTTGTAATGGGGAAGTTTTGGGTTTGATTTCTGGTTCCTTGGCTGGCAGATGTCAATGGTCCCATTTAAGAGCAATTAGTCAGCCAGTGTCCTTGTTGTTTTATTAAACCACTACCTGATTAGATGTATACTCCTCAGGTTTTCTTTTTGCTTTTATTTTAAATCTGATAACCGTAAAAGTTTATCTGAATTGACTGATACATTCTAAGCATTTTCACACTTGTCGAAGATTATTTTTGCTCTTTCTACACATGCAGACTTACTGAAAACTACAGGGTTGTTATATTTGTTTTATGTTATAGCACTTGCTGTTGTGGTAAATCAAACGCTCTTGTTAGACCAATACATTAAATACATAATCTTTAACCAGTTCTCTGGGGTCTCTGTGAAAAATGTTTTCTGTCTTCCTTAACTATATACTGTGTTCTGTGGGACAAAATAATCCTAACCTCAGATATAACAAGCAGCTTGGTGAGGGGACCTGCCTCCAACAAACCTGAAACGATGTAGTTACCTCTGGTCTTCCCCACAGCACTGCCAGTAAATGAAACAAAGACCTGAAAAGTGGAGAGGGCAAATGACTAAATGACTTCCCTCTCTGCCGACTCGATGTTGGCTTTTACTTGTAAACATCCGCGGTGAGGAAGTTCACTTGATAAACTGATCAATATCTCCATCTGTTCCCTTGTTTTCACCGGAGGAAGTCATGGATGCAGAGAAAAGTGGGAAAATTGATTGGACTGTATCTTATACTGTTCTCATTTTGCCACCCTCAGGCGCGACTTAGTAAAAGTGCCTTGAGAGCTGATTGGCCTGAGAGATGGCGGAACACCAGGAGTGCCTGGGTGCAGCGATGAGCCATCCATCCTCTGTACCTGCAAGAAGAAGGAGGAAGTGGGCACCTGCTTGCTAAATAAATCATCACTTAGTACATTCTGCTGCCGCAGTCCAATTAACCAAAGGGGAACCCATGAATTCTGTTGAGGTGGTATGATTAATTACAGAGTGCTGACAGTACTCACTATAGCTCGCAATATCCCAAAGGGCAAACAGTGATGGTTTTTTTCGCAGACTTTAACCTCAAAATATTGTTTTATGTAGATATAAAGCATTATTATTGGGACATTTTTACAATTTTGCTGACATAACTAAAAATGTCAACATCCAAAGCCTGGGCCACATTTGATAGTATTAAAAATTCTTTTAAACGATCAAAAGGTATGTGAACAATTTAATCATAAAAGCAGCAAAAGAGCTCAGCAATCTCAACATTTCTGAAAAGCTAGGTGTATTAAGCAAATACCTACTTAAAAAAGATAATTATAATGCAGTCATTTTCTTCCTATAGCTCATGAAATAGCTCTAGTTCTCACTCCCCAGCTCATGTTAATAGCGCCTAATTGAACAGAAAAAGACAGAGACAAAGGTGAAAGGGAAAGGTTAACAGGACTGACACAAAGGGCAGAAACCAGAGGAAGTCTAGCCTTAAGTGTCAAATCTGACTCGCATCACAGTCCATACAAGGAGAAAATTAGGCCTGATCAGTAATTAGACCAACTCCGGTGGCCGGGGTTCTGGCCTTAGCTTTCTGAGAAATTATAGCCTTTTCCAAGACAACGGCTTTTAATGGCTTCAGTCCTTCTATAAATGATATGTTCGAGGGCTGACGTTTGACTGCTGCCATGTCAAATAGAAAGGTCAGAGATGATGTGACAGATGAGCAGAGAAGAAAGGGGAGACGATGAGGGGAATAATTGTGAAAAGGTCTGGTTCAAGCCTGCCATTTTTGGTTTACTGTTAAAGAATCTTCTCTGAAGATGTTGCAGCATATGTGATCCTCTTCTCTTCCTTGTGTTTCTAGAAAGTCCTACTTGTCTAATTAAAACAACTAAAATAGGGAGATGTTCCTAAGAATAATGAAATTCTGTTTTTAACACTTTGCATAAAACCTCTCTGGATTGTTTATAGTTTATCTAGAATAAACTACCTAAGCTTTTAACAGGAACCTCAGAGGTCTTTTTTGTTAACTGCATCAACTTTATGTCATTCTAAGTTCTAATGCAGGGCATGTTTGACTGGCATGTATTTAGCATTCTGTTTTATTTTATTCCACTATTTTATTGCTTTATTTTACGTTGACTTGCTCACTTTAACATCTTTCTTATCTTGGTGTGTTTTTGTAAAAAAAATATCTTAAAAGATGCTGTGCAAATACAAGAGCTGCTACTTTAACATTTGAAGTTCAAATTGCTAATTACAGAAGAAAATTACGGCATTTATTTGCACTGTGTAATGTAAACACATATCATAACTGGAGTCTAAATGAGTAAATAACAGTTGTCCTAGTGCTATTTATTTACTTATGGTTAGACATCACTTTCTTTTTCACATTTTTTGAAAAAGAAAAATGTGAAAAAGAAACATTTTTCTTTTTGGACATTAAATTAGTTATTTTATGCAAAAGTGTATTTTTTCATCTCCTAAGATTACTTTAAGGGTTTCCTTTTGCTTCCTCTGGAGTTAAGCTTCAGTAGAATATTCTGTTAGAATATTTGTCTCTTGGTTTATGTTTACTCCCTCCCCTGATCCTTTTCTGTCATCTCTTCCCCTCTCCCTCAGCCTGCCTACCTGTTCTTCCCTCACAGCTGCGCCTTGTTTCCAATCTTCCACCTGTTTTGTGTCCTGTTCTCAAGTTTCCCTGTATTTAAGCACCTCAGTTTATTTCATTTGCTGTAGTGTAATATTTTGCTGGTTTTCCTCCCAGGTCCTGTAAATCTCTTATTTTTCATTAACCATCTTTTACAAGTGTAGTAGTTCTGTGTACTTGGGTCCTTCACCAAAACTGTTCCAAACATGACAAGTGCAATCAATCAATCAATCAATCAATCAATCAATCAATCAATCAATCAATCAATCAATCAATCAATCAATCAATCAATC
>CAEGAG010038885.1:0-21145 GCA_903067065.1 Brachyrhaphis terrabensis
CTTTTTGAGTCTGCACACTCTAGTTAACGATTAATCCATCACTAAATTGGTTCACGATTATTTCAGTAACCAATTAATTAATTAACAATTAATCACGATTAATTGTTTCAGTCATGTAGCTGCAACCATTATTATCGTCTAATTTCCCCTTTCAGCGCCCCGACTCTCACAAAATTAACTCTTTATTAACACCACAGTCAGACTTTTCTGATGTGACCTTGTAGTACCAGTTGCGCAGTCTGACGTCGAGGTTTTTACCATATCGAGGTCCTGGATGATTTTCGACCACGCCCAGTAAAACCTTACAAACGGGAAGAGACGCAGAACTGCGACAGGGATTCTTTCCAGCAAAAATACTCAGACATTTTGACATTAATCTGATATTTTCTAGAGAAAAAAAATAGGAAACTTCCATCAAATTGGATCTCTATCGGACTTGGACTAGGTCTGAGCTTTAAAAATCGAACATTTTCGACTCTTGGAGATTTTCTGAGTGACAAAATTGAAAATGTTCGACTTTTGAAACTCAAACGTCACGTATCGGAACTTTTTCTACCACATCTTCGACTCTTCAAACTAAGAAACTCTAGAAAATCCTTGAGATTTTTATTTTTATTTTATTTTATTTTTTTGCGAAAGTCTTTTTTTTTCTCCATCGACAGTGTCCGTGGTAGAAGTGAGGTCATGTGAGGCTGTAGCAGCACATCAGTCACAATTTCATCATCAGTTTTCCTCTCATGACTTTCTAGGCAGAAAAAAAAAATTCCCAGCCCAATCCAGCCATGTCATTACCGAGCCCGCAGTAGACGGGAACATGAGCCGCTGACTGCGGAGATTAGATCATCGCAAAAACAAAAATAAAATAAAAAAAAGGAAACCCAGAGAGCGGGGAGGTATTCAGGCACAGCTGCGTTCAAAGACAAAGCAATGGGGGGGAATTTCCACCAGCATTACGTAAGCAGGTGAAGCTCAGATTTACAAAACTACTGAGGGATAAAAGACATTCCTTGTCTGGACTTCTGCGTGCAGTCACTTCTTTTCTTTTCTTTTTTTGTGTGTGTGAATCATTCACCCAATCAGAGCGCATCATGACATGACCCGAGTGAAGGCCTCAACCCTGCCGCTCAGGAATCCATCAGACACACTCAAGACAGAGGAGAGAGGACGGACAGACAGACTGACTGACTGACTGACTGCCTGCGGCGATGACGACAGCTACCAAAGGTTCACAAGTCCCTCACTTCTTCCGCCAAAAACAATAGACCACACCTCCACCCTCTCTCTCTCTCTCTCCTACCCAACCACTCTTGTGACCATATAAGGGAAAAAAGAGAGACGAGGGGAAGCCAGCGGCTCTAGCTGTGCTGCCGCTGAGCAAAACTCAGAGTTGCCAGAATTCTTCCGTCTCAGTTTTTTTTTTTTTTTGCCTGCTTTTTCTCAGAGGCAGTGTTTGCTGTGTCTTTGTTTGAAATGATATCGCTTTTGTCAGTGGGCCAAAAATGCTTTAAGTAAGAGAGTTGGGGGGACTTATGGAAGGAGGAAGGGTGTGTGTGTATGTGCGTGTGTGTGTGTGTGTGTGGGAACTAGACTAAATCTGTAGCAGCAGTCAGATCTGGAAGGGCCTCAGACGATTCTGTGTTGACAGTAAATACAGAGACATATTTGTAGTTTAAACAGGTTTGCCTGATCCAAGAGGGCTGCAGAGACCCTTCATGCGACCTGACGTTTTTGTCACATTTACAAACCCAGACTTTGGAATGACTGGAATTGTTATTTTTTATTTATTAATTTATTTTCTTTTTTTTAAAGATGGATTGTTTTGATATAAAAAATCTGAAAAGTGCGGCACCTCCGTCACTGCCCGTTCCCCAGAGTCAGCACCTTTCACTTCCGGTCTTTGGGGTTTGCTTCAGCTAGCTTTGAACATCTAAACCAAGGGGGTCAAACTCCAGTCCTCGAGGGCCACTGTCCTGATGTGCCACAGGTACAAAACACTGGAATGAAATGGCTTAATTACCTCCTCCTTGTGTAGATAAGATCTCCAGAGCCTTGCTAATGACCTAATTATTCTACTATTCGACTTTGACTAGGTCACTCTAATGCCAGCCAGCTCTGGCTGTATGTTTGCTGTCCTGTTGGAAGATCAATCTCTGTCCCAGTCTCAGGTGTTTTGCAGTTTCCAGCAGAATTGTCCCATAAACTCGATCAGCCATGGCGGTGGCATGATACTGCCACCACCATGCATAACAGTTCAGAGATACTTTGTTCTGGGCTATGCTCAATATTCGTTTGCAGCAACTTGGAGGAAAGCACCGATTTGAAAGTTTGGGCCGATGTCTATTTCCAATATTAATACTGCTGTCATGGCTGATAACCGATACTTACTTACTTAGCCTAAAACATCTTTTGGAAAGAAAGAGGTGGGTGATGTTTTTTTTCCCCAAATCACTTTTGGTAAAAAATGACTTTGGCCGTTATTTTAAAAAGGTAGCGACACATGAATTATATTTATTTACCCTTTTTATTTATCGGACCGATACGGATATGTTGTAAGATATCGGCTGATAATGATGTTGGCTCTTTCCTCAGACAGAGGTCTCAGAAGTTTTCTAGAAGAAAATTGTGAGCTTTAAAAGTTGAACATTTTGAAGTTTCTGAGATTAATCTAAAGAAAAATGCAGGGGTTTTTTGCTGCAAATGTTTAACTTTTCAAGATAAATTTTCAAGGTTTTTTTATAAATCAATCATTCTGAGATTAATCTCAAATATTCAACTTTCAGAACTCATAAATGTCTGTTTTTTTCTCAAAAATGTCTGGAATTTTTAACAAAACATAAATCCTTTTTTATATATCGGCATGCTCCTTAGTTTTCAACTATTTTTAGTTGGGAAAAAAAAATCAATAAAACGAGAATGATAACATTCCAAAAAAACACACCGAAGTTAAAAAATATAAATGTACTAGAGGGACTGCTGGTGCTTTTGCAGCACATACATGAGGATGATGCATGAGGAGGAATCTTTGCAAAAGAAGAGACGAGCTGTGTTGCGTTTTTCCTTTACCCCACATTCCTCCAGCTCTGTGAGTCAATATGCGTCTTATCAATACTTCCTGTGTGCTGATTAGTGAGGAGAGGACGGAGAAGTGAGGGGCAGGATGAGACCAAAGGACACGAGGCTGCGTAAACATCCACCCACTCAGACATTACAGCATTATCTCAGCAGCTGCTCATAAATAATACTCGTACTCTGGCTGCACACAAACAAATGCTTTCGCCTCAAGGCCTCCGGAGGCTGCGCGGACGACGAAAAGAAAGACGTGTAAATGCTTTTAAAAGTTTAGTCCTACTCAGAAATAATGACGGCTCAGAGGAACTTTTCAGGTAAGGAGATCCGGGCCAAGCCACTCCTTCCCAGATTCGACGGGAATCTGGGCTCTGTCCAGGTTTCAACGCACGACGGCCCGGACTCCCTCCCAAAACAAGTCGCGCGTGAATTTTCACACACATGAATTCACGAAAGTAATTAAGTGGGTGAGAGTGGAACTGTGGCGGTGGGGGGAGTGGGGGATTTGAGGTGGTTTAGAGCGGCACTCCATCACCGTGTGGTCTCTGAATGGGCTCCTTTCTTGCAGAGTGAATGATATAATGGCTTCTAGCTGAAACACACCCTGAATTACAGACACACCCTGCTGCTATTACAACCAACCTAGCGAGGAGGAAGGAGGGCGCGAGGGAGGGAGGCATTGAGGTCAGAGGTGTCCATATTTGGTCATTCATGCCTGCCTTTTTTTTTTTTCTTTTTCTTTTTTTACTGTAAGGTCTCCGTTCATTCCCCCTTCTCTGTTTGTTTTTGGCACTTTTACACCGATGCAAAGGAAATTTTCAGATTTTTTTGTTCTCATGTACTTTACATTCCCCCCCCTCGTGAGCATCTGGTCTCGCTCAAGAAAACACACAACCTCTGACCTCTGAGCTGATACTTTAGCTACTTCCCATCCGTTCTATAGGGGAGGGAGAAAGTTATTGAATTTTCCAGGCAGCCATGCCGGGTAGCCGTCGTTTTCTGCCAAGCTGCTGAACGTATAGGAAAGCCAACGGAAACATTCCTGTGACGTCGGCAGGCAGCGAGCAAACATAACACGTCGAGCTGAAAATGTGATTTTAGGTTTGGCACTGGGCACCGGCCATGTCCCGCTGCGACGTTGGGGGAGCAAAACGGGGGAAGAACGTTTCTTTTTTTGATTGTTTGTTTGTGAGGTGCAGGGAATGATGTGTAGTTTATGCAAAGGCTTCCTGCAGTGTCTGCATCAGGTCTTGTTATTCCTGTCTCTTATCTAGCGGGACTCACTGCAGTGCAGCGGGAAGACAAAACAAACGACAAGTCGAGTTCTTTTTTTTTGGTTTTGTTTTGTTTCTTAGCAGAACCACCTCATTCCTTGAAATCACTGGTTCTCAAAGATTAACACAAACACTGTCAACTCAAACAATAAATCCCAAGATTTCCCGGAATTTAAAAAATAGTAATATATCAGAAAGATGACTGTCAGTTTGGTATGTTTTGAATGACAAAAAAATACCGCCCCCTAAATTTGGAGTTCCAGGATTGAAAGGAAGGAAAGATGTTTCTCATTACTGCTGCTCTTAATAACCAATATGGCTGCTGCGTATCTAAAACATAGCAATAGCTGCAGTAGTAAGGGATTAATTTCCATGGTGTGTTTCACAAAAGCTATTTTTGAAATTTAGTGTCTTTATTTGCAAAATGTACTATTATTAGGTAGCACTGGTGTCAGTTCACTTTGTCATCAAGCAGTTTAATAAAGCCAGTTAGCACATCCTGTTTGGTTCCCAACTTCACAGAAGTCTGGATATTATGAGACGTTAACTGAAGTTATCAAGTAATTCATTTACCTGTGACAGAAAAATACTCACATCACAGTGAGTTTTTGGAACAATGAAGAAATCTCTGGAGCGGTTGTAGGCTAACAGGTAACTTTAGCCTACAACAGCTACACTAACAGATTCAATTTTAGGTAATTTTAGCTACGACTTAGCTTGAAAATGTTCGAATTTGTGAGATACAGCGCTAATATGCAGGATATTAACCACTGTAGAATGTTTTAAGTTACTTGACCTCAAAACCTGCATTAAATGAGTCCAGGTTAAAATGGTAGCCATATTACTTTAGGATTTTATACAACTTTTAGCTGCTATTGCTAACAGAAGACAACCGTAGAAAGTTTTTACGGCGACTGCTTTTTCTAAGAAGCTGAATTACAATAGTCTTTATTGGATTGGAAAGGTCAAAAGGTCAACAGTGGTTTTCTTCCATTAGGAACTTCATTTATACCAATGGCTTTAATGACCATGCACATTCGTGAAGTTGTAAAGTTCAACATAAGAAATGATGTACGAAGTTTGCTTTAAAGGTCGAAAGTGTTACAAATGTACAGTGTAATCCAAAATTTAACCTAATATGCTCACGCTGGTATGCTGGTGGATTGTAGTACAGCTAGAACTGCTTACTAATATTAGCTAACATGCTACAAAAGAATATTAACTAATTCTACCAGTTTATTAACTGATTTTCATATAATAACTAACATTAAATATATATTTTAGCTAGCAATAACATATGAGCATAGAAAATAGAGTTGGTCAACGTCAGCTAGCAGTTAATGCTAGCCATTTTTCCTTAAGTAGCTTCCTTATACTCAGCAGCTGGAGCAACTCCGCTAACAAAGCTACTAGCTTGTGACACACTGCTCCATTGTACCGGGTCATCGTCTGTTCCGGACATAAGTGTGTCGTCTTTTAAAATGCTGAACTTCAAAATTCTTCTTGTAGCAATCATACTGCCTTTATGTAAGATCGTTTTAATTATCATCACAAAAGCTGCATAAACCTTTAACCTAAACTATTTACATTCCCTTGCTAATGTCTCCCTGCTGCCTGTGACAGGAGAATTGGCTCTGAGCCTTTATTTCCTCTCTCAGTAAAAATCCCACAGAACCGCCGCGTGAAAACAGGTTCATTTAGTGCCATCCCATTGTGCAGAGGTATTACGCATACGTCCATCATTTCCCAGCTATGGCCTTCCCCCTAACACAAAACTCCTCCTTTTACTACTCATTTGAAGCATGTCCTCGTTAGAGCTTGATTTTATTGATAAAAACGTGCTGTCTCGCGCAGCGCTCTTAAAGTATATTGCTTTTTTTTTTCTTAGCTTTCCAGAGACCAAGACGAAAACAAATGTCAAGTGTGATTTGGCAGTTGAAGTGTTTTCCTTTGCTTCATTTAATTAGATAATCACCTGCAGCGGTTCCCATGAGTAGCAAACATGTCTGGTCACGAAGGCTGGTTCACCTGTTTCACAGACTGGAGTAAATCATCGAACATTACAACACAGCATAACCTGTGAGCAACGTTCTTGTGTCAGGTGTAACTTTTGAAGAGAAATATCAAGAATAGCTGATTTGCACAAAGCTGAACGTATTGCAATTTGTGCAAAATGGAAAAGGTTTAAAGGTCCTCGATACTCCTTAAAATGTTCTGTTTTCTCACATTACAACCACAAACTGCAATGTATTTTATTGGGATTTTTCAACAAGAAGTAGAGCCTCAATGTGAACGAGAAGGAAGCTCTTTTGCAAGCTTTTTGCACACAAAAATCTCAGCTAAGCACACCATGCACAGGGTGAAACATGGTGATGGTAGCACCGTTTCACCATTTAGCTGCCACTTTTACAGCTATATGCTACGTTGTGTGTTGATCTATCACATAAAATGTTTAAAATACACATTGAAGTGATTTTAATATGACAAATTGTGAAAAAGTTAAAAAGGTGTGAATACTTTCACATAGGACTGCAAGCCACACGCTAAAGTGTAGAGTTTTAGCTAATCATCAAACAATTTCCTGTTTTTCTGGGTTATTATTATTATTTTTCCCAAGAGTGCAGCTATGAATCATTTCTATTAAATATGTGCATTCCTTTGATAGAAACAGGTTCCAAAAGGGTTGGGTGATTTCACTTTACCACTAAGACACATTTGCAGAAGTAGTGGTGAATCTCAACGACAGCAACACTTCTCAGAGCCTACTTTCCCCTCTTTCTGACCTCTGACCTCTTTCGACAACTTAGAAAACAAATGCGTTTTATGAATGAGAAGGTGCAAATATGACCTTAATTCAAGCAGACAATTTGGGCACCATATAAACACATACCAGGGTAAGGGAGAGGGTGTGAATACAAATGCACAATGCGCTTTCTATTTTTTTTATTTGTAAAACATTTTGAAATTCATATCTCACTTTTCTTCTACTTCACAATAATGTTCTACTTCCTGTTGATCTGTCTTATAAATGTCCAACTTCCCGAATCTTGTCCCTGATCAAACTTTTTTTTTTTTTTTTGGCAGATTTGGACCACAAAAGTACCAAACAGCTGGTTTCAAAGCACACGGTGTTCAAACTAAAGCACCCTGACACATAAGGGGAGACCCTCGGATAACCTAGCTCATCCTGAAAGTGACTGGTACTTATATGGTCATAAAAATCCTAAGCATGCACATACCACGCTCATTAAACGTGGGGTTTATCGGTATCCCCTCTCCGCCCTCTTCTCAACTCTTTTCAAGTTCATTTTTCTCTGTGGCGTTTGGATCCGCCTGTCCGCTGTCAATCATTTCCTTTGAGCCCGCCTCACTCGGAACCCGATTGGCTGAAAGCGCTGGGGCTTATCAGACAGCTTCACCCATTGGCTGGCGGAACTCTACGTGAACAGTTGGTCCCGCCTCTTCGTGGACCGCACCCCGGCTCAAGTGAAATTAGGCGAACCAGTAAGCAGACGGCAGAAGAGGGAGGAGGGAGCGAAGAAAGAAAGAGGAAAAAAAAAAAAAAAAAAAAAGCGATAGAAACGGTGACTGAAGTTTAGGGAGGAAGCGAGCGCTGTAGTTTAGTCTGAACTCTCTGCTGTCGACAGGAAAAAGAAGTTTTGACTCTGAGCCCTGCGGTTGTTGATAGCCATCTTCTGAAAGGCGAACAGCAACCAAAAACCAGGTAAGCTCACCTCCTTTTAGGCGCTCGTGCATAGCTAGGTGCTGTTTTATAACTCATTCAGTAGGTTGGTCAGAGTAGCAAGTGCAGTGAACCAGGAAGCTCGGTTCGCTAGTTGACCGCTGCAACTTCAGCAACCGAGCTGGGTGGAGCGGCACCTCCTTCTGAGATTTAGCGGTAGCTTTCTTCCGCTTAGCAGCTCCAAGGCATTTATCGGTTGTTTTAAAACAACAAGCGCGTGCGAACGCGTTAGATTTGGGGAACACAGGCCGTCAAACTCAGCCGTATAGCAGAGCGGCAGTTGGTGAGAGGCTAACGGAGCGGCGGCGGAGGCAGGAAGTGATTTATTTGAATTAATTGTTGGAAAACACGGTGAAGAGTTTAAACTCGGGTGGACGTGAAGTAATGAGTTTAATTTTAAAAAACTCCAGCTCGGTAACAGACAGTTGCTTGGCTTGTGGTTGAAGTTTTGGAAGAGTAGCGGTCAGAGACAGGCTCGGTGTGGCTGGTATAACATGGCGTCACCGTTTTACCGGCGGACTTAAAGAAAAAAACCGGAGTTGTTCTTTGCCGCTTTCACAGCCTTAACTTCAGACAACAACACCTATATATTGGACCATTCTGATTTATAAACGTCACATGCACCTTCTTTTAGAAATCTTTTAGCATATTCTTGAAATTATAGAGTAAAACGTCTGTATACTTTCATCTGGTTCATGTGGAGTGGACACATTTCCGTTATATAAGATTTCATCGTCGCTTTTAATATTAGCTGTATCAATAAAGTGTCCAGAGGTTCTGTGACATAAAAACAAGTGGGTTAATTTGAAAGAACAGCAAAATATCTTTCAAATCGCACCAAAAACATAGTTGCAACTAATTAATGAGAACAGTTGCAGTCTTTTGATATCTGACTTTCTTCAGTGATGTATGCACTTATTTTAAAAGATGTTTTCATCAATCTTTTGGGAATTTTTTTTATTCTTTGCAGTTATTCAGTACCTAGAATACATCTGAATGCCATCGGTTTATAGTGTTGATACAAAAAGATGTACCTAAATGTCTATTTTTTAAATTCAAAATGAGAGCTACAATTGTTTCAGCTGCAGCAAAAACATTCTCTCACACTAAGTATTGTGGTTCTGACATCAATATATAGACTTGTGATTAGAAAATACTCATTAAACTAGTAGCAGATTTGAAATGAATATGTTTACTGTGCTGATTTGTCCATCTGATCTTTATAGAGTAATGCCAGAAGTCTGTAATACTTTATTGTAACAAGGTGATACAATGTTTGCATATTTATCAGTCACATTGTTTGCTGAGGTATCAAACCTGCTGCTTGTAGCTCGCCATCTGAAGTTTTGAAACAGTGTTAAAGTAATGGGTGACGATGGGAATCTGCCTGTTTCACAACCAGGAATATTTCCAAATAACTTGACTCAAAGTCTTGTTAGCATGGCAGAAATGTAGCGTGGCCTGGTGTCAGCCTGCTAACTGCTAGTGCAGCAAACAAGTAGAGGAGGGGCGGCACTACCTTAATATAAAGCCTGGTCGGTCTGGAACGTTCTCTAGTCTCTAATTAGAAGACAGAGTTTGTGTTAATAGAACACAAACTCTGTTTCCATTGACAATAAAATTGCGCAAGTTGCAATTGGGAAAATACATTTGCTTGCTTAGCGGAAACACTGCAATTTTGTAAAAACTCTGCTTTTTCCAAAACGTTTTTGCTCCGGGATGCGGTGGTTTTTCAGCTGTATGGAAATTGGTGTAATTTGTAAAATGGCAATGGAAACACTTTCTTTGCATCGTACCAGTTTCTATTCATTAGCAACTCGCGCTAATTTGTAGGCTCTGGCCTCCTCGGACGATGCGCAGCTAACTCCACCAGAGCTCTCACATCATCGCAAAGTCCGTCAAGACTTTGTGTTGAATCCTTCATTCTCCTGTAAAATCATCAAATACAATTTCTCCAAAACTCTGAATAATATAGTATAAGAAGCTTGTCGCCTCAATAAGGCACTAGTGCTGTGGCTGAAATATGAATATATCTCATGTTTACTTACATTCGACTTACTGTGTTAACCAGCTTATTCCTGTGGGGTTTTTAATTGCATCTCTTGTTTAACGGAAGCACCTCAATTGTTGCAAAATAGTTTCTTTTTGACATCGACAGAATATCGCAAAAGGTTTTGGACTGGAAAAGCAGCTAACGTGACAAAAAAGTTTCAAATCCACTTCTTGCTTGGTGTAGAAATGTTTGTTCAAAGGCATATTCCCGAAGCAAGTGGGATTAAAGCAATCCAGTTTTGTTAATTTGAGAAGCACTCATAGATGATGAATGCAGTCATTTTTTTAACTAGCTTTGATGAGCTCTATGTTTAAGGAAAATAATGAAAAGCCTCGAGCAAAGAGAACTTGATGGGCGCTCCATCAAGGTGAATATGTTTTATCTTCGTGCCCCAATGACAAAGAGCTGTCAACATATATCTGGGTTAGTCGTTTGTTTCAGAGCCTTTAATTGTAGTCTGGCTCAGCAAACCTTTTCATTCTGCTGGAATAAAGAAAGATCCAGATCCCGGGATATTAAGCAGTCATCTCTCTGGTGTCTGTTAGGTGTCACATTCTCATCAGGTCTCATCACGTTAACGTCGACTCAATGGGTAGGCTTTGTCAGTGCCATTAGTGTTTAGATGGCAGGTCATTGTTTGCACTGTGGCAGGCAAACAGTCTGCGGTATGCATGCACTCCTTAATCGTTTGGAGAGTTGCAAACAGGGAGGCATAGTGTCTGAACCAGAAGCAAAACGATCCACAAACATCGCAAAAATCCTACTGATTATTAAAACAATTTATTGCAGCCTACATGCAACCCTCTGGATGTGGTCAGGTACTCATCGGGAGTCTTTGTGGTTCAGTTTGTAATCAAAACCATATTTGTTGGATCAGCTTTTTTCTGCCAAGAAGCAATAAAACGTTCTACTTTACTGCCTAAATATGGTTCCACCAGCTTAAAGTTTCAAGTTCTTCTCTTCTCTCAGGACAATGTTCCTTAAAAAGTCATTCTGGGTGACACTGAGCGTGTCATATCCTGTTATTGCATTATAGTCATCTTATTAAATCAACTCCTGATATTGTATTGTGAAACTTTCTCTCCGTCTCTCTTTTTTTCTCTTTCGGGGCGGGTTCTGTTCTATAGCCAGTTTTGGTGCTGTTCTGGAGCCCCCTGCAGAGATTATTGCATTCCATCATTCATGTGTCAGCAAAGTCCACACACAAGCGCCCCCCCTGGGAGAGTTTTGTACCATGGGCTAGACGAAATTAAATGCAGACGACTTGCACTGCGAGCTGAAGCTGTTCAGGGCTGTTGGAAGGTTTCAGTCTGAGCGTATCGGAGGATGTCAGGTGGTACTCTGAAACCCATGGCTGTCGTCTGCAGCAGGATGTCTTTTTGTTTAGTTTTTTTTCTTTAGGTTCTGAAACTATAAAAGCTTTGAAAGGCTTTCCTATACAGGCCTTTGTTGACGTATTGGATCTTGCTGTATTGCCAATGGATAACAGAAGTATGTCTGCCTTTATAAAAACAAAATCTAGCTGCAAGTGTGGATGACAACTGGACTTAACTTTAGTATTTTTTAAAACTATATGCTCTTTAGTTTACCATATGAACTTCCGTCCCTGCATTTGCCCGTTGGCTTCACACACACCATTATTTCCAAATTATGCCTGCTTGTGCACCTCCAAATTTTTTCTAACACAAAAACATGTCCGGCCGCTAGTGGACTGCCCTATAGCCCCTATCTACGGGCTTAGCAAGTTTTCTTGGGAATACCCTGGGTCAGGAAATGTTCGTAGTCTAGAAATCTCATAGTTAAAGTTTGAAATAGGAAATGCATTGAAAAATTATGATGATCCTATTTGTGGTTTATGTCCTGTTCCCTTTTTTTCCTCCGCTGTGAAACAAACAAATCGGATTTATTGTTATTTTGCTGTAGAATTAGTAGTAGCTTTTTTTGAACCAATTAGGTTTCAACCTATTTGTTTAGTTTAGAAAAAAAAAAGTTTTAAACAACTGCATGCAAGTCTTTCAGATTGACACTGTGACCATTTGCTAACCCCAAGTGTCGATGCACATTTGAACCACCACTTCACAGATTTTTGGCTTCTTCTTCTCTCACTTTATAGCTCACAACCCCTCCTCTTTTTTCCTCCGCTCAACCGTGTTGTCACCACCCAGACCTTTCCTCCATCCTCTTCCCCACAGCAGCACCTGAAAAGCCTCATTAGCGTCGGACAATGCCTGGAAATGACTCCGGCTCAAACAATGTAAAGAAAAGATTTGAGGCACAGAGCAGGCTTTGACCAAACCCTTCAACTATATGTGCTTTGTGCTTTTCACCTCTGTGGTCATGGCTTATTGCTTGATTAGACATCACCGCCCTTCAATCTGTGGTGTGCCAGTTTAAAGATTGACTTCTTGATAAGGGACCTTGATAACCCTTGTATTTTACCCCTCCAGAAAAGTGTAAAAAAATAAACAAACTTTTTGACAGAAAGCGCCCAGGTTACTGTACGTGTTGTGAAGCAGAGTTTTGTGTGGATGTGAGCAGCATACCTGTGTGGAAATGCGATGTGGTTAATGATTTAAAGATTGCGGAAGGCATGCATGACGCGCATTTTAGACTCTGAACTTTGTACGGCGCTGTGTACAAAGTTCATCTTTGTACACAGTTCATTGTTTCATCTTCCTGCTGCCGTCTGTCATTTATCTACCACATACATCTAAATCATGCTGCATGGCAGATGTCCTCATTTTCAAATGAACATATGGTTGTTTGAGGATGCTGCGTAGATGGTTAGCTTGTGACTCACAACAGATAAGTGATAAGGTAGAGAGACCACAAACGGGAACTGCATTTAAAGAAATCAGTGGGCTGAAGTAGAGAAGACAGCATAGAGATGAAGTGAGTAGTAAAGAATGAGGTATAAAGAAGAAGAGAGCAGTACTAGTAATAAATCATTTGATCCTTTGGAACTATTAGACGCAAAGCAGCATTCCTTTTAGCAGAAATACTGCTGACAAACTGGAATGTTGATTGAAGAAATCATTCACCGTCTGCCCAAAGGTTTGTATTTATCTCTTTAAAAAAAAGGGCTGGTGCTCTTCCCTATCGGATATTGTCAAATAAACAGCAAGCTGTGGATTCAGCAATGCAATGAGATAAGTTCTCATATGATAGACGAGGAATTTGTTCTTTGGCCTTTTTTTTCCTTTTTTTTTTTTTTTTTTTAAACGACAACCCGTGTTCCTGATTATCTTTGCTCTTTGACATTTAGCCACAGCTTACAGGAAGTCTACGTTTCGGCTTCCACTGGCTAAACGTACCTGAAATCTTCCAGAGTTTTAACCCCCCCAAAAAGTTCAACCTGGTCCAACGCTGGAAGAACCACCCGGTGATTTGAGACTTCAAAAATATGGCGGTGGTGTAACAGAACGAAATGGATTTAAGAGAGAGTTGGGTTTAAATTAGACACAGTTGAAATCAGCTGGTTTATTAGTCAATATATTTGCTAGGGATAGCACATGGTATTGGAGTTTTGGTCGATATCCGATTCGATATAAAAAAATTTATTTGGCCGATAACCGATACCGATATTTTTTCCTATAACTATTTACTGAAACTATATGGCTTTCTCTACTGTGGAATTAAAATCTGCATTATCTTTGTCAATTCAGCCTGTTACCAAATGCTAAGGAGGAGGCTGAAAATGATGGAACACTTTCAACCTACATTATGTTTAATGTCAAATTTATTCATGACATTTGTTCTCTCTAAAACAATGACAACACTCAAACAGTGCAAATTTGACATGCTATGCTGCAGGCATCATAAAATAACACCTTTTATATTGGTGAATTATTTTGACGGAATGTCCAATATTAAATTTTACAGCTAATATCGGCCGATACCGATGCATACCGAAAATATTGTGCATCCCTCATATTTGCTCACGTATCCCACTCGACTTCTGGTTTCAGCTCATTAGTAAAGCTGTTTACCTTATTTACATGGCTGGGTGTGGCTTTAGTTTCCACATCACATTGTACTTTTAGTGACTGGATAATCTCTCTAAACAACTGCAGGACTCAAAGCTTTCCTCCTTTCAAAGCAACTTCTTTTAAAACTCGCTCGGATATCTGTGGCCGGCCTAATTGAAACCGAGTTGTGAAAGTGGCGTTTAAATTTAAAAATAAACAAACACGGTTTAATTTAATCTAACTGTAATTAATCATCTGGCAGCCATTGGTTTAGCTGATGTGGGTCTATTTTTAGCTAGTAAAGTCTATAATTGAGATCAAAATATCTCCTTTTTAGAGGAATGTGCTGCTTTGTAACACAAAATGACTTTAGCAGCAGCTGTTCTTTGCTGCCGGTTTTTTTTTTTTATGTTTTTTTTGTTTTGGTTTTTTTTTTAAAGAAGGCCCAACATGTTACCCTACCTAAACAAAGTTCCCCAGATGGCAAAATAGCTTTCTCAACTTGTAATTTCCTCTTTCCTCCCCTCTCCTCCTTTCGTCCCACCCTTCCCTCCCTGAGATGAGCTTGGGTGAAGGAGGAGGAGAGACCTGTTCTCTTCCCGTTAAAAACCCGACTGCTTCATCGCTGAGGATGACCAGAGAGCCAGGGCCCTGAATCTGCAGAAATAGACACGTGTATGCGCTGGAACGGCTCATGTAAACGGTTGAAATCAAACTGTCCGGAGTATCAACAGCGCTAAACAAGAACCGCAGGATGAGGATGTCAGCCAAGGATAAGCAGGGCTGGACAGCGCTGTGATGGGATGCAGTTGGTGGGGAGTGAAGAGTTATTGACCCTGTGCTTTGATTGATGATGCTCACAATAGAGCAGTAAATGCAGCACAGCTGGTTTATAGATTCCCCCCTCACACACACAGCTGGAGGAGGAGAGCCTGTTTGTACTTGATCAGACTCTGTGTGAGGTTGTCTTGACTTTTTTTTATTATTGTTATTATTATTATTATTATTAGCAGCTATGTTGGCTCAAGGAAATGAAGTGAGGCAAAATGAGAGTTCAATGACTGGATGATCTGGGTTTTATAAGCTTGGCTTTCTTTCCTAAACGAGGCCGCACTGCAAAAACACCAAATCCTCCCCAAGTATTTTTGGTCTCGTTTATAGTGCAAATATTTTGGTACACTTGAATTAAGACAAAGCTAAATTAAAAGTAACTTTTCAGTCAGAAGTAGGAGCTTGTTGTAAGTCAATAAATCCTTTAATATTAATGGAAAGGTACTAGTTCAACAGCAGATTATTACACTAAGATCAGACATTTTCCCATGTTGTAAGTGAAATAATCTGCCTTTGAACTAGTAGTTTTTCATTAATGTTAAGGAATTGACTTCAAACGAACTCTTATTTCTTTCTGGAAAGTTACTTGTAAGTTATTTTTGTCGTATTTAAAGTGTATTAAGAAATTTGCACTAGAAACTAAAACAAAAATACTTGATGAGATTTGTTGTTTTGCAGAGTAGTTTGGCCCTCTTCTTCCCTTTTCCCTCATTCCTAAATGTTTTCCTCCATGTTCAGGCTGCTGTTACTTTGTCACTTTGTAACAATAGTCTTCTTCCTCTCTTTTGTGTTACTTCATGGTTCCTCTTCCTCGTTAAGGTTCCCTTTTATTGTGGATTTTTCAGGCTGAACAATATCGCTACAATATTAAATTGTACTATTGTTGAATACTTCTTTTATTTTCCATCGTCACATTGTTCCCACTACAAGATTTTTAGCATCTTACTCACTAGAATGCTTTAGGATGACATCAAATCTATTAATTATTAGGGATCTAATGAGTTTGATTGCTCTCCTTTAGTTTTATTTATTGTAACGTCAACATCCAGAGCTTCAGGAGACGGCTGAGCTTTTAAACTGGCTGGAACAGTTTCTTTGTCCCTCCTCTACTTTCTATATAGAACAGCGCTTGGAGAACTAAAATAACCCATGGAGTCATTTTTAGTCCGCTCTCCTCTGGAGAAACGGTTTGTGTGTCGAAGTCATTTTCTGTGTCAAGCGCTCGAGTCTAACTATACCAGACATCATCATCCGAGGGCCGAAATGTAACAAATATTTAAAATAAATGTGGAATTAAATAAATAAAATGTGCAAAATTGTTTATCTCAGAAGTTTAGTAGAAATATAAATCTACGTATTTAAATCTTTAAATTTATTCAGATATTACATTGTTTGCTACAGAGCACTGTGAAACTCAGCTCTGACCATCAAATAGGGTTAATAAGAACATTGAGATATAAATTAATCAATTTGTTTATTTCCCTTTTATTTAAATATTAATACATTTATATTTTCTTTTTTTCCCCTATTTTTGGCACGTCTATCTTCCTGATGATCTAATGTCAGGAGTCTGAAAGCCGTAATGTCCAAAGACCCATCGTTCCCCTTAGTCTAGGAAAAAACAAACAAAAAAATAAGCTTAGCTCGTTAAACTTTAACTGACCTTTTGGAAAACAAAAAGACAACTTATTACATTTTATGAGGAAATTTATTTTAAAGAACAATTATACTTTCAGTTTTCACTTTTAAATAGAGAAAAAAAATTTGGTTGGGATCCTGATATTTGTGGAAAATTATGCAAAATTTAAACAAACGCATTATTTCCAGCATTGTAAGAAACAATAGATGACTCTATGATCAGTACTTTTAGTGTCGTTTAATGAAATTATTTCATAAAAATAAAAAACGGGTAAAAGCTGGATTTGTTTGGTTCATTGACATTCATTGCTTTGCATTCAGTTCTCCGTATGTTGGTAAAGAATCTCTGCAGCTTTGCAGAAGAACAATTATTTCACTGAGGCCTTATGGGTAAAAACGCTGGTGAATAGGAGCAAGGGCCGAACAAAGATGAAAGGAAGCGTCACAAAATATGTCTGAGGAAGATGCAAGACAAAGAGGAGGATGGAAGACAGAAATTTGTGGAATGCCTTTGCTAGTTGTTCCTCCCTGATAAAGGGTTAGCATGGGAGGAATGTGACCCTGAAAAGATTGGATAAACAGCGTGGAAGGAGGGGAGTTACAACTCAGCAGAGGGGAGAGGGAGATGGGATGGAGAGGAGGAAGCTCGTCGCCAGCGGAGAGGGAAAAACACGGTTGGTTTAACCCACGTTCTGTTGGACAACCAGGGATGAGTTGATCGATGAAGTCAGCAGTGAAGGTTCAGCCTGTAGAACAGGGAGAAAAATCAGGCGTGTGCTGGAGCACATTAAACGGCAAAGCCTCTAATTTCTGGAAAGGCACATGAAGTTTGGGACTATCCCTAGGCAGCTGGGCAGCCTTTTAAATCAAGGCGCATCAGTCAGGACTTCAGAGTTGTATCCAGAGTTTGGTTTTATTTCTAAAGCTTTGACCAACTGATGGCAATTTTTGTTGTCAAATTCAGATTTCTCTTTAAAAATTGCAATATTGTAGTTGTATTATTTATACAGCAGAGTTGTCAAGTGGTGGAGGAAGCAGTCAATGTAAAACAAGGTTGTCCCCCCCCCAATTATTTTTTTAATATTGCTATTAACCAATCATAGGGGACTTCAAATTTGGATTTCAGATTTTAACAAGATATTTTGCAATACTACTGTGATAACAATAAAGGTGATGATAAAAAAAAACATTTCTTACTTTTTTTTTTAATGCAACTGTGTGACCATGACTGTGTGTCACAGCAATTATAGTTCCACAAACACAAATAATGTTTGTGGAAAACATTCCCCTTTATAATGTGCTTCTTTAGAACACCAGTCATGTGAAAAAGTGTGATTTCTACCACCATTATTGCTGCTTTTGTTGAACAGTGGAGAAAACGGTAAAATTATCACAATAAAGGCATTTTGGGAAGATTTAAATATCATTAGCTGGAATTTATTGTGACAATGAATCAAAATTCTTAAATTTATCACAATAAATAACAATATGATAAATGCCTGTCCCTAACCAGTCGTTTAAGTCTTGCTGCCTCAGGCCTCTTATATTAGCAGCTTGTGCATTCAGAACAGAAGTCTCCATGATTGAGTTTAGAACCTTATCTTAACACAGGTTTCCAAAAATCCGTCAGCACTCCTAAATCCAGCATGCTTCCTGTTATCTGCTAAAAATCTGGCTCTCCTTCGTAGTATGAATAAATTGCAGTAACAGTAAATACAGCTTCCTTTAAAAGATCTTAAGCTTGGTTTTCCCAGAAAACGGGAAGGCGGATGACATCATTGGCATTTATTTTCCACCAACTTGGGGTTTCTATAGTTACATTTTTCCTAAAATAAAATCTTTGAAAACAGACAATTTTGATTAATCTGTAAAAGTCCTACCACAACCTTTTGGTGGTTAGATATTGATGTACACTAAGTAATAATAAAAAGTCAGGGCAGCTTAATCTGAATCTGATTTCCTCTACAAACCTTTGACTAATTTCGTGTTAAAAAATAAATAAAATAACATAATTGGTCATACTAAGAGTAGTGTGTATAATTTGGTAATACTTCATTCCTGACCCTTTCATGTTTATTTCTTTTGAGCTTTGAGAAACCCCAGCTTGTTGGGGTTAAGTGTCTTTCTCCCTGTCAAGTATATGAACTCAGATCATCCATTTCCCACAGGGCAGCTCACTTTGTAGAAATCAGTTAAAGCATTCAAACTTAACCTGACCTCTGCTGTGATTTTCTTTCTGATTGCTTTTGGAAACTGCTGAGCATAAGACGGCTCTGTGTCCTATCAGATGAGGGGAAAAATGTCCGGCATCAACAGCCGTGGTGTCGCTGCGAAAATGGTGTCATGCTCCTGCAGTTTTGGAATGATAATTGGTCCGATAAAGCCCAGGGTTGTGCTGTCAGCCACAGCGGCCCATACTGGATTAATTCCCTGCAGCGCTGCAGCTTCGTTGCGACTTTTATGACTTGGATTTTTTTCACTTTCTCCTTCCTGGTTCTGGTTCTACCGGTTGAGTCACTTTCTGTAGAGTGAGGATATTTCACTGCTGTGTCAACAAGATGTTTACGAGCACAAAGGTGTGTGCAAAAATGTTCATGAGTAACTGAGAAATATAGTGCTGCACTTAGATGTGCAGCACTATATTGCACATATTACATATGCAAATAAGAAATGAGTATAAACTACTTTTTTGGGATTTATTCAGAATTTGTGACGTTGAAGCTTGCCTGTCTTACCTCTGTTATCTTATGTTGCAGGAAGAGTTTCATTCTCTTAATCGGTCTCATAATATTGAACTTATTCTGAACATAAAAGTTTAATGTTTGTTTCAAAACCGGTTTCCAGTTCGTATTGGGTCTCTTCCTTATTCACACTTTGGTTTACAAAATACTCAGAAAGCTGTTTCTTTGTTCCTGTTACTGCAGTCCTTTGAGGTCAATAGAGCATTTGAGACAAGATAATGATGTATTTTTAGCATGTGTTCTGCTAGACTCAAAAAAATCTTTCACTAATGCAATTAAATTTTGAATAGCAATGATGGTTTTAAGATTCAACAAACATGATTTGTGACCAAATTTAGAGGTTAAAGTGCTTACAAATTGAGGTAATGCAAATATAAAACTTGACTGACAGAAAATAGTCAGATATGCATGATGTCACGTTAGCAACTCGGCTCCACCTTCCCCAATGACTCTCATTCGGCTCCTTCAGACTAGCCAGCAGCAATTGGCGAACATCTGGTAGAGCTGCGGATCAGCTGAGTTCATTGTAGAGCTACTTTTCAATGCAATGCTGTTAAAAACGTTAAAGCACATATGTCAAAGTCAAGGCCACGGGCTAATTATCTATGGCCCCCTGGATGATATTTAATTACTATTAGAACCGGCCCGCAGGCCACAGTGCCCGCTGGCGCCTTGCACGCACCAAGACTACGTTCCCCACAATGCAACGGTAGCGCGCGAAGTCACTGCAGCCACGAGCGGCTTCACTGTTCATCAGCAATCAGAGCAGAAATCAACTTTCAGGTTCCCCCTCCTCAAAAATGGCTAAACATTTAGTGGACACTGAGAACAGGAGGGTTTCAGGCCAGGTGGGAGGCAGACAGTGACCACTGTTTTCGGTAAGTAGTAATCTAACGCGTTTCTATTTCAAATCAAGTAGTCAGACTACAGTTACTTATCGAAACCACTTTGCGTTACTATTTTCTTTTGTAATTTTATTTCCTCTACGCGTCTTGGGGAGTAACCGCAGTTTCTATGCGACACTGTCAGCAGCGACAGAAACAGTGGAGGGAGATGCGCATTTTGTTGCTGAAAAGGAAATATTTTGAGTTTCTGTCGCTAATTCCGTTTATTGCGGCTTTGGGCTCGTTTTTTTCTTTCTAAAGTCGCTTGCAAATTTAATGAGTCGCGGTCTGCGCTTTTTGGGCTTGGAAATAATCGGACATAAACCCCAGAATTTGTGTGATATCCAGTTAGTTTTGTGATGATCCGTCCCGCTGTGTCTTTGTTCATGTCAAGTTAATATATCACCTGTGAATGACGTCGAGCTTCGCTTTGCGCTCCAGAAAACTGCAAACATCGAGATTAATCTGAAGCTACGAATGAACGAGTCCGTAAAGTTGTGCAACTAAACATCATTATAATTATTAATATTAAGATATGTGTCATAAATCTGTGCAGCGGGACATCTGAGCTGTGCAGCCGCCGGAGGAGATCTGCTCGCTGAGCTCTGACAGCAAAGACAGGGCCGTAACACAGAACCTGGAGGCTGGGGCAGTGGGGGGGAGGAAGGGGTCTAAAATCCTATTTAGAGTTTTCCAGACAACATGCACAAATTACTAAAGTTTTTCTGTACTGTTGTAACCATTAAACAATGTCCCCTTCAGTTCAACCATATAAGTGGAGACACATTGTTGATGTTACCATTATAAAATAACTTGAAATTAAGTATTGGCAAAGATAAATGTCATTTCCACAGGCGGCAGAGTGTTGTTGTCAGCAATTGCTGAAAGTAACTAAAACAATTACTTTTAATGTAACTTAGTTACTTTCCAAATCAAGTAATCAGTAAT
>CAEGAG010038903.1:0-16781 GCA_903067065.1 Brachyrhaphis terrabensis
ACTGGAGCAGGAAACTCACTGACTGGAGTAGTCTCTGGAGCGGCGACAGCTGCGGGCTTGAGAGCTGCGGCGGCAACAGGAGCTTGATCCGCCGGAGCGGCGGCAACAGGAGCTTGATCCGCGACGGCGGCAGCTGCGGCCTCGGAGTTCCGGCTAGCACGCCGGTTGATGCGGGCTCGGGAACGCCGGCTGGTGCGCCGGCTGGAGGATGGAGCGGACTTGGGGGCGAACTCGGGAGGAGCAGGAGCCGGTCCTGGAGAACGCTGGAGCGGGAGCTGGAACCGGAGGCGGCGCCGGCCTCGGAGAGTCGGGAGGCCCGGACGCCGGGGACGCTGGAACTGGTTCCGGAGACGCTGGAGCTGGGCTGGCGGAACGGAAGTCTGGCTTGGGAGGCAGAGGGTTACCATCCATGACGGCAAAAGCCGCCATACGCTCCCACTCTGCCTCCCTCTGAAGGTGCGCCAACTCCGGAAGCTGCAGACGCGGAACCCAATAGTCCAGGAGCAGACCCAAGCGTATGGCCAGACCCAGCCGCTTACAGGCGGCTCGGGGATTGGTCTTGGCCTCGACAAACTCCTGGATGGTGGAGGTGAGTTCCTTTAACTCCTCTGGGCCCATAACGAGATTTAGCGTGCCTCACCGTTCAGTTTTGGTCGGGTCCTTCTGTCATGAAATGGTGGTGTAGTGAGGTGGTGAGGCAGACGCTGAAGACCCAGGTAAGATGAATGATGATTTAATAATGATTGACCAGGGTTGAACAGTCCACAACTGTGGCAGCACTGCATCGCAGGAACACAAGGGCTAGTAGCAGGTAGCGCACAGTACACGAGTGGAGAAGGCAAACAGACTGACGAACGCAGACAAACTTAGACAAGGACCCGACAGAGAACAAAGACAACGGAGGGACTAAATACACGGGGAGGCAATCAGGGAAACAAGACACACCTGGGAGTAATCACGGGGAGGACAGGACAACACGGAGAGCACAGAGACACAGAACTAGAAATAAACACACAGAAAAACACAGAGAACTCGAAAATAAACACAGAAAAACACGGATCATGACAAGTTCACTTTGTTTTATAAAGACAAAAATTAGTGCAACTTACTTAAAATGTGTCAATTTGATTAAAAATCAACCCTTATTGGCTGACCAGAAAAAGACTCATTTCTGTCAGTCAAAGTGGGTTTAAATCTACAGCCAATTTCACATCTCAGTACTGATAAAAACATGTTGCGTGAATCAAACATGCCAGTAGAGTTGTAAAGGAGGGACAGGATAATGCCAGTAAAAGTGAGGAGGAGGAAGATGGATGTATAGGGACGGCAAGAGAGGAGAAGCAGGACAGTGGAGCAGGAACTATTTAAAAAAGAATTAGGTGCCGTGTTCAGGATTGGGTTGGCATTACATCTTTCCTTAGCCTTATATTAACCTCTTAAGATCTCTCATTCTGCAAATAAAGTTATTTTGTTTTAAATATTGTTCAACATGTATTTGTTGTCTGATTGGATAAAAGGCCTCTTCAAACCAAATCATTTCAATCCCAACCCACTGCTGCCCACGGATGTGTTGTCTCTCTGATGAACACTTAACACTCACATTAATACCAATTACATTTGCTCTCATTTAACATTTTCTTGTTAAAACACAGCAGAGATGCATGCTAACAAGATCCCAACAATTTCTATACATATTTATATGTAAAAAATAGGAAAGTGGAATCAAAGACACATTTCTTGTTGGTGAGCACAACTTTTTGAGAATATAGCTAATCCTGATTTCTTAAGAAACACCTGCATGTTAGCAAGCTGTGTTGACTTGCTAGACATATCTACCAGTCTTTAAACAAAATTGAATTATAATTTGCCAAATATTTGACATTTGATTTGATTTAACTAAGCACAGAGACAAGAGGAAAAAAGCTATAAGACAGGGATGGAGATCAGCAATACCTCAGCAATCTTTTGCAGTAACTGACTTAATGCTTGCCTACAGAAATTCTCAAGTGCTAATTTCTGAAATAACACTTTAGCAACTAATATTAACCATGCATTATTGTGTAATTGGTGCATTATTGTGTATTTGGTAATAACCCAGTGAATTATTTAGTAGATTAGGTAACCACCAAGTTCAATCTAGTGCAGTCAACAGAATAAGCAGTCACCAATGCCTTCAGAGTACAGCAGCATTGCAAAACTTTACAAATAGAGAATTCGAAAGCCAAATGGAAGACCCTGCTTCTTTTCCACCAACTCTTTGCACTGCACAGAACACTGACACTTTTCTGCCTCTCACTGTAAAGACTCTCAGTATTTTAGTGACTCAGTGACAAAGCAGAAGACTGTACATACAGTATGGCACATTTTGCCAGTTGTCTATGAATCACCTCCTTGTTATGTAGGCTTTTGATTGACTGTAAGCTGGAGGCTTAGCTATTTCTGTATAGCGAAGTTTACGAGGGAAGTGCATAAGTAAGTTTAAAGGTCTTCAACACTTGCCTCATGTCTGGAGTTCTCTGTGATTGATAAGATCACTGTATTCTTAGATATAAAAGTTTGCACAGATGGTTAGGGTTTTCTTTCCTCTAAATTCAGATGTTTGGCCTTTTTAATGTATTTTTCCAGGAAATTAAGGAATTCCCATGACTATGCATAAAAAAGCATAATTTTTCCTTCCCAGAAGAGCCGCTCGGACGAGCGCAAATTTGTGAGTGAGAGCTGTGCAGGCCTTCAGGTACTGCCAGCATTCATCCAGTTTGAATTCAATGTCAGTCATAGCATCGCAACAGCACTTAGGACTGCCATAAGCCTCTCCGTAAATGTCAAATGACAAAATGTGAACTGTAGGCAGCATAAGCACAACGCTATAAAGGATGACATGACAAAATGTGTATCATCACAGTGTCTCTGAATTCATTCATAATTCAGTACTTGTGTGCATGTTTGTGCATTAAAAAAGATGTGTGTGCATATGTGTCAAGGAAAAGTGACATGTAGGGAGACAAACTGAAAGAAGAACAGCTTGGACATGTTCCCGCAATTATAATAATATTTTATCTTGGGACTCTGAGCACTTCACTCTCTGATACTATTCATCAGTCTATATGAGAGTGGGTATTTGTGCCTGATTTGCGTGAGGAAGACAAATATTAAATGTGATTTTCTGTCCCTCCCAAACTGATGTTTTCCTGAGTGAGAGGTTCTGCCAGTGTGGTTGAGTGCTCGCTGTCATGTTCTCAGCTGGGATGTCAGTCATCCTCTGTGTTTAAGTTCACTGTGCTCATTTACTGTCAGTTGAGCGCTGGGGATAAGCTTCGCATTTGGAGCTTTGCTGCTGCCAAATACAGCACATTACAATACAAAGCACCTGCAGATTAGGAAGGAGTACCGTGGTATTATTTGAGACGGTTCAGTTGATAAGTCCTTTAAGCAGGGACAATAAAATAATTTTTAAGTGAATTTGGTTGAGGAGATATCAATTGTAAATGCTCTGTATGACTCTGACTCTGTGTATAAACTTTCACCCACATAAGCTCCAAACAAAATTATATGTTCAATACTCCAATAATACACATCACTCTTCCAGACTGTTTATGTGGTTTAAGTGGCAGAGGGTAGGAAAAAAATGATGAATTACATGAATAAAACATTGGCATTTGGAAAACATATAGATATGGTGGATGTGGCTTATGTAAATATGCAAAACAAATATCATCCAGGGTATATACATAAATTGAATCTTCTTTAAGACCAGGCACTGCGAGGATATGCTTTGAGAATGGAAATCTCATTAGTTTGATATCAAATAAAAGCAGTCATCTGGAGGGAAATGGCAGCGAAAGTGCACTGAGAGAGAGGACAAGACACAGAGGGGAGAGTGAAATTTGTCTTTGAAGTCAGTGATATTTACAGAGAAAATTTAGAGCTATTTCAAGCTGTTTTCATTCTCAAAAGTCAGCAGGTTGGTTTTTGAAAAAAATCTGCTGCAGGGCTTCAGGGAGCCCACACTCATCTCAGGGTGTCAAATGCTGATATTTTGTCAGGACCCCTTGGCGTCTTTGAAAGACCCACTAGGTGTCCTCTTGCTTTGGTATCCAAACGTTGATACTCCTGAAACACTAGAGTTGTTCCTGGAAGCAAAAGCTTGGTTTTGGAGAATACATCCATAAACAAAGAAAACAGTCATCATAAAGAGGCAGAAGTGAAAGAGTTGCAGCTTTTTGAAAAAATATTTACAGTGTTTTTCTTTTCTTTTTCTTTTTTTTTTGCTGCATTTTCTCATGTTACAACCATAACCATATGGATTTATTTAAAGCATTTTTTTTGACTAAAGGTTGTTTAAAGGTAATTGCACCAGATTTCATTTTAGAATACATGAGACTAAACACAAACGCAAGACACACTTTTAATTCTTGGGGGATAAAAAGAAAGAAGAGAAAAGTCCATAAAAAATCCTTCCATTTAAAAACTGACACAATGTTTTATACTGTACTTTCACATGAAATAATATTGCAGTTTATTCATATGAGCCTGTTAGCATGCTCAGTGTCACCTTGGAGTAAAACAAGGCAATTTGACAAGTGTAAAAAATAACCTAAAAATGTGTCTTAGAAGAACAAAATGATATTTAAGAATAACACAGAGAAAGTCATTTCATAAAGGTAGGTTTTAGACGGGATGTAAAAAGAGCCAGAGTGAGCATATATGAGGAGGGAGATCATTCCAGAGCTGAGGGGACAGGGGAAGTGAAAGCTCTGGACCCAGTGGCCAGTGGACATAGAAGTCATAGAAGAAGATAGATCTGAAAGAACAATGAGCTTTGTAGATCTGCAGCAGCCTTCTGTGGCATGAACGCATATGTAAGCAAAAAAGATATTGAAGCTGATGTTACATTTTTGAAGCGGACTAAACTGGGCTGGAATAAACTAAGATCTGTATATATATATCCAGCTCATAAATATCTTGTGCAATCGATAATTGTGGCAGCATTAATCTAAGTGGGTAACTAATGGAAACTCATGTTTCAGCAGTCACCTCTTGTTTACATCTGTGGGATCATTTATTGCTGAACAGTCTTTGGAGAGTAAACAACATTTATTGTTTTCTTCTTTTCTTGATGTACATTCATAATTACAAACTGCATTTGCATGGTGATTTATATTTAGTTGTCTCAGAAACCCATTCACAACACATCCCGCTGATGACAAAGCCATCTGACAAGTTGCACTTAATGAGGTAAACTATGACAGTTAATCTCTACAATAACATTTACATAACACAAGCTGGTGTTGATGAGCAAATTAGAACCAATAATTTTATTCTGTAAAATAAATGATTAAAGGGATAAAAAACGTACGCTTTCGGGTCATTTGTCTTATAGGCACTTTAAGCAGCTAATCAAGAAAATTGATAGAGATTGAGTGTCATGGTTCGAGTTTTTCTGTGTTTATTTTAAGTTTCTGTGTTTTATGAGTCTCCGTGTTGTCTTGTCTTCCCCTCGATTGTTCCCAGTTGTGTCTCATTCCCAGGTGTGTGTCGTTCCCTGATTACCTCCTGTGTATTTAATGTCACCTGTGTTTCTGCGTCTTCGTGGGGTCCTAGTCGTCAAGTTGTATGCGGCTATTCTGTCTTGCTGTCCGCTTTTACCTGTTGCTACCAGTGTTGAGCCTTTGTCTTCCGCTCAGCTGTGCTGCCAGGATATTGGACTTTGGATTATTTGTGCATTTTTAAACTATCATTCCTTCATCCCTACCTTGGTCCTGCGTTCTGCCTCACCACCTCCACCACAACTCATGACAATGAGACATTGTTATTTGCTTTTACTAACACAAATATCCCTTTCTACTTCATGGAAATTTTTATGTTTTTAATCGAGATTTCAATGAATCTTGCCACCATTCAACCTGCAAGGCCAAGGACACCCAATGAGTCTATGTCACCCAAAACACTAAGTGTTGTGTTTAATTATGGGCGACCATGACAATTCTAATTTATTCTGTTGTTTCTTTTCCTTACAAGCAAATATTACACACATAATTTAATACGTTCTTTAAATAAATTAGAATCATCTCTGTTTATTGCTTCCATTGCAATGTTTAGTACCGCAAGAAGCATGTAGGCTTTAATTACTTTCACATCAGGTTTTGTGATGTCACCCAGCAGGGAGAATGATGGGCAGATTGGGTTGCTGTACTCTAGGCATGCTGATAAGTCATCACAAAGTCTTATCCAAACGTCATGGAAAAGGCAACCAGTGTCAGGGTGCATGTAGATATTCATCAGGTTCGTCTCCTGTGCAGTTTAGATGTGTTAGTTTAGAAAACCTATATGGACTATCCTTTGTATCCTGTGTAATGCTTTATGTGGGGGTTTTTTTATAGCATAAACTGGAGATTTACATTGTGGTTAATTTTATAGGTATTTGTGTACATTTAGTCCAATAGGTAAACTGTCTGACAGTACATATTTCAAATCCCCATTTATTAATAGGAAATCAGATTCCCAAATCTATATCTGGGAGATTTACTATACATAATTTTTTTGAGTAGAAGCTCATTATTATGTTGTTGTGCCACCCCTTGAGAAAATGTTGCAATACTCAGTGATAATTCATATCACTATTGTCAAAAACTGCCACTCAACTTACTGAAATAGTCCCAGCAGCACACAGAAACACAAAACGTATTTCCTGTCCAATCATCGCTCTTGATTATTTGTGTACATATAAAAAAGGTAAATCTAGACTTCTTAAAAACTACAGGACTTTAATACTGCCTTACAGGTAGAGCAGTCTGTTTCAACCCTGACAAGAATAAATAACTGCATCAATTCTTGTATTTATCAAAAATACATGTAGTTTCTATTAAAGGTTCACATTCCAATTTTGTGGCAATGTAGTTAACCTCCTTCATCACCGCCAACAGCAGGAACATCACCTTATATGAAATAAAAAAGCTTAAATTAGGGCGTGTTGTCACAGCCTGTGATGAATTCAGGGGGCAACGCTGAATGTTGATCAAGGTGAGCCATGGAGGAGGCCATGCTTGTCAGGGACCCGCCAGCATCCCCAAGCAATCTCTGCTGTGCGGAGATGGAAAGAGCACCGATCTGAAATCCATCATGTGCCACCTACGAACAGAACGTTGATAGAGAGGAACTGCTGTCTTCCAAGTTACACCATGTGAGATTTTAAAGCTTGCGTCTTTATTTCAGAAGGAGACATTTAATGTTACAGGATATCAAAAGATCTAAAATTAATAACATTTTCTATTTTAATAGATAAAAAAGTAATCCAGTCATATTGTAAAGTTTAATGGTTTAGTGAATAATTAACATATTTAATAACATTTGCTGGCTTTGCCAAGGTGTCTGTTTAAAAGAGCATGATTTTTATGTTTTTTCGGGCCATTTAGTTTGTGAACGATACAAGTAATGAGTCTTAAGATGTTCTCCAGAAATTAGAAATGACTGATAAAAATATGTGAGTGGCCACAACAAAAGCAGGAACAAGTCTCCCAAAGGGCATTTCGAGTTTTTTTACAGAGTCAGAAAGTGTGGATTCTACGTTTCTCCATATAATTAATAAATATAATGTTACAATAATTAAAAATAATAACTGATTATGTGAGTATTCATTGAGCATTATAAGCAAGTTAAGTGATAAAAAAACAATAGGTCTCACTAAATGAGACTCCAGTCCTATTGTTCAGAGTAAAGGGCCTTTCAAAAGAATCGGACTATTTGTGAACGTCACATCACTAACTCATAATCTGACTCAGAGTAAGAGGATAGCAAAAAAATTGTTTTAGTCCCAGAGTTGAGCCTAAGAACTGTGATGTCTTTTAGTCTATTTGTGACTGTGGTTTTAAAATAGAATGAATAATTAAATCTTGGGTACAATGAAAATAAAGTGGTTTAATATAGTATATAAAATTATTATTATAGTGGATGGAAAAGTCTCTAGCCTGATCTATAACGAGTGTTTGTGCCTGACTGCTATCTTTGAAGGGGGGTTGCTGCAATAAATTATCTCGACATTTAGGGCTGGGTACACAAATAGAACAATTCAGTTCTAAATTGTTCATCCACAATAAAATATTAAAGAATCCTGATATGCAATTTCACCTGACAAAACCAAACAAAAAAACTCTTTATCTGTATATGAATGAAGACAGCATTAGTGCTAAACACCAACACTGTTCAATAATAAGTGAACATGAAAAAGAAAGGAAAATCATTATAAAATCCACTTCTAATCTTTTGGCACTTCAAACATTTATTTTATCATTATTTAAGATTTTTCCCACGAGCTGCTGCATTCATCTAGTTTCATGCTATACAGAAATCTCACTGAGTAATTCATAACATTATGTTGCTGATGCAATTTTCAGCTGAAACACTTTAAGCTTAATGTGCCTGCATACATACACAAACACACTTGGTGCTTGTCAATATTGCCAGGATTTAACATCAGATAACTGGCCCAGAGCATATTCATTACATTTACAGAACGTTATACATCATGCAGATGTTAAAAAGCTAGATCAAAGAAAGTAATTAACCACCAGGAGACGGTTTCTAGTGAAGGAGGAGCGCTTGAGATTAAGGGATTTGATGAGGACTGTGTTGACCATGCTGTCTGAAAGCAAAGCACTCTAGTCTACAGTAGTTGCTCCAACATCCAATTCGTGTGTGTAGTTAAATTATAGCGCATCTGTTTGCATACATTATTCCATAAACCTGGATTGTTTTCAGCTGCTACTTACTTCAAGAGCTTACAGGAAAAGTGAGAATGATATTCAAAGAGAACCAGTGTTGCCTCATGAATTATTAATTGACTTGATGCTAAATCTCCTAAAAGAAATGATGAAGAAAGGATTTTCCTACTTGGGACCAGTTCTCAAGGTTAAAGTTGTCAATACAGTCAGCATTGTTTGATGAAGGAGGGAAAGGAGTGGCACAGAAATAGCACAGAGTCCAACTATTGTCATGAAAGTCGTCTCCATTTCCCATGGGTTGCTGTGAGAGATAGAGATCTGAGAAGCAAAGTCTTGATAAAGATCATAGATTGATTGGGAAGCCTGCCCTAGGATTTAATTGAATTTTAACCAAGTCACAACATCTTAGATCTAAAAGATGACCCAAGCAACACTCAGTTTTTCATTCTCTGTTTTCATCAGGATGCTTCTCGCTCTCCACATACTTTTGCTTATTTATTGAAATTCACTGTGTCCATAAAATGAGTCTGAATGTCAGCAGAACTCCCTGCTGGTTGCAGCTTGCTGATTGATCTGCCTCACTGGAAACTCCGAATGCTCAATGATACATTTTCAATGTTAATGTAAGCCTTGTTAGGTTTTATAGTATCAACTCTGACTCAACGTGAAAACACGTCTTACTGAATTTTAAACAATTTTAAAAATGCGTAATCAATCACAACAACACAATTCAGGAGTTTAGTGAATTAAACAGCTTGGAAAAGTTCAGTTTGACTGAAAATGAGTACTTCAAACTTGCAAGAAAGCATTTAAACATATTTTTGATTTGTTCAGCATCTTGCTATAACAAGGCTTGACGAACAATCATAATTTTTTTTTGGTTTGTTTTTGGCAAAGGCCAGGAGGAGTTGGAGTTATTATTGTAACATTGATGTATAATATATGTACCTCTAGAGACTCTTAGAAGGTAGAACTGAAAAAAATGGCCCATCTCACCTCATTGAAGGCCTCTGCTCACAAATCTTCTGTGGGCTTTCCATCAACGCTGTGTGACAGCTGCTGCAAATCATTGCCAAATGTTCTTTTACATTTTCTGAAACTAATTTTACAATTTAATTATGTGGATATTTGTCTCTTTGAAAGGCTCAATTGAAGCCAGATATATACCCACAGGCTTAAACTATTTTGACTTGTCATATAATAAGCTTAAAAAGTCAAGATAATATATTTGGAATTTCTTAAAAATGTTTTAGGGCAAAATACATAAAGTAAGCTTCTAAGTTGGATCAAAGTCATAAAAAATAACTTACTCATTGGTTTTTTCAGGAAAATATATATTTTTTATCACTCTCTCAGGTGCTAAATATTGTCTACATTGTCAGGAAAAAGTAAGGAGGATGTGGGAGGTGGTGTCAGCAGGTAGGGTCTGGTCTTATTAAGAGAAAATCATACTTATTGGTTCTTATTCTTTACATTTCATTTCACAATTCTTATTGTTCAGCATTTCATCCCAAATTCCCATTTTAACCTCTGACTCTATTGCTTGTGTAAAGAACATAAAATGTCCACGTTTACGAGGTACTGTTACTTTGTTTGGAGCATTTCTTTATGGTACAGCTTAAGGCTGAAATATAAATACAGCACCTTTACCGCTTTATTGCCATTTGTTCTAAACAACTTATAAAAACAACATATTAAACATCTATGTGTACCAAACACATAAACACAAAGATGAAGTCAAAATCACTATTAACTAAAAACTCACAAAACATTACCAGTGTATGATACTCTCATTAAATCATAAATTTTAAAGGTTACTCTAGTCCTGGAGCCACAATTAAACTAAATAAAACATGCTGAGGTCTGCAAACCTTACCTAATAGACACTACTAGTGAATCGCGCTTGCTTATTCAGAACTCAATTGACCTTCTTTTGATATCTCAAAAATCATACTTTCAGACATAGAAGTTATCATATTTAGATGTCTTCTAACCTTAATAGTGATTTGTGTTAAAAATACTAATGCTACTAACTTGTATTATTACAGGACAAAGTAAGGAAGCCATGTGAGATGTAGTTTGTTAGCCAATCAGATCTACAAAGCTCCCAGCAGACCACACCCACCCTCTACCTATGAATAAAAGGAATTACAACTACAGTCCCAACTCATATCAGTGCATGTGGAGATGGATAAAAATCACATTACATTACAAAACATATGAAATTAACTACAAATGCAAACTAAGTTATCAATAAAAAAAATTAAAATGACACAAAGAATGAGTGTTGAACACATGAAGAATAACACAGTACGCACATAGACACAAAAAGTCAAGAAACCTGCAGAAATCTGTCAATATTTTTGAATTTTTAAAACTGCTATGTGCAAATAATCTCAAAAGGGAACATTCTTAGAAATAAGAACATGAAAGTGGTGTGAATTCAAAGCAAGCCAATGGCCCGTGGGTATTTTGATATCATAGTTCTGCTGTTACTCATGCGGTTCTTAATCCCAATTTCTAGGTAAACATGGTTTGAGCCTCCTAGGACCAATCCAGCTTGGGTTCAAATGGGTCTGTATGGTGGGATAAAGCTCCTGTTGTTTCCCAGCTGAACTGTCAGGGTGGGACAAGGAGTCAGTGATTGATGCATTCTCCAGACTGGCGGATTTTTCCGTTGAGTTTCCTCCTGCACCAATAATGACACATGATGGAAACCCCTGTCAGCGAGCCATGATGGGAAATGAAGATGGATAGCGTCTTGGATGGAAAGTGATTTTGTTGAACAGGAAGTTAAGAACATTTTTGTAGTCATTATCTTGTACAATAACTGCCTGCAGTGCAGTATTTTCTGGTACTGACTATGAAGTTTAAACTTTAAAAGAATTCTGTTTCTGCTTATTTTTTCAGCCACTGTTAATTTTCTACAACACATTCTGAACTTCACTGAATGCATGAGATTGCAGATACAGCAGGAGTCTACACATCAACATGTCTGTTACAGTCTTGGGGATTTTTATTTTTCATTTCTATTAAATCAAGATATTATACGATTTAAGGGGAAGCGTTCCAACCAACTGTTGCTGATCCAACTGCTAGAGTAACATATCACATTGTGAAACAATTTTGGACATCTCTTAAGTCTGAATAAACCAAAAAAAACATATAAAATCATATCAGCACATGTAACCTGCTAATCATGGTGGTGAATGGGGGTTAGTTTGGGCTTTTTTACAGGTGCAACATCTGGGTATGTTGCAGTCAGCCACACACTCCTCTGTATACAAATGTATCATAGAGAAGCAACTATAAAATACATTATTAAGGTGTTCCAATGGTCCAGTCAAAGTCCTGACCTCATCCTGAATGATGTCTTGTAGAGAGAAAATGAGTACATCAAATTACTTTGTTTATATGAGTAATTAATAAAATCATACATATAAAGACTACTACTACTAAGGTGGTGCTACAAGCCATTGTTCGATTTTTCTATAGTTGCATTGATAGCAAAGAACTGTTTCTTGTTTACAGGACCTCAAAGGTTCAATAAACCCGTCACATACATGTTGGCTAAAATAATCAAGTTTTTTTGGTCATTACTTAATTATTCATGCGTCTGTGAAATATGCATGTCAACATTATTCATCATTCTGAAAAACTGTGGGCCAGTGGTACAAATGTAACTGGTAAACAAACCACAGCAAAATGTAATAAATGAAACCATTTAAAAATATTTCACCCAGCTCTGCTTTCTGAGCATCTATGACACATTTCATTGTGCCACTGCCCTAGGTTCCCACTTTCAAAATGGACCATTGTGTTGCTACAGCACAATGAGTGAAACACGGTTTCCATGTGTGCAGTTTGTTCTTGAGCTGGTCTTGTCATTGCAAAGGCGAGCTAACACCCAACTCCTCTTCCCCCTGGTTTACAGCTTTAGTCTCTTCACTTGAGCTGGGTGATTTTAATTTGTCAAAACTGTTTACTAGCTTTCCTCCAAGGCTATTACTGGTGTGTCATGAGGGAGAAGATGTGTAATGAAAAGCATACAAATGGCAGGTAAAAAAAATGGTGCTGAGAAGAGAGAGGGGTTGGGTAGATAATGTAGAGGGATCTTTCATGTAAAAGGAAGCCAGCATTGATTTATTATTCCATCTTTTCTCAAGAATCAATTATGCTAAAATGCAAATCTGGGACATTATGAATTTCTCCATTTGTTATGAATAATTCAAATATTTATTGGGTGTCTGCCGACATCTCAAATTACTTTGTCCTTAGTAGAATGCATAACCTGCACAGCCTAATGAGGTGATGTCTGGTGTCCTACAGACAGCCTTTTCTTATTCTGCCAGTGACCCTCCTTTATGTTGTCCGATTCCAATAAAAGGGCAAAACCTCCTGTCCTTAGATGATGTAAAATAAATTCACCTCTAGTAATAAAAATAAAACAGATAATACAAATCCAGAGGCATGATGCAGCGCTAAGATGAGAAATGGCAGGGAAAAGGCGTCCAGGAGGAAGATGTGTCACCGGTCAGAGTAATGAGGCCACACAGACACAAGGATGACAAGGACAGGAATGGCTGGCTGTCGTTATTGAACTCCCACAGAGCAGACTACCACATAGTCAGCTCACATTCCTGTCACACTGACCGATCACGGAGTAATGATTATACACTTGTTAAATGCAGGCCAATAGAAGGCTTCCTACTTGTATCCACCTGGAAGTGTCATATTTTTACCTGATATGGCATTTAAGGCTCATACACAAACACATGTCATGCTAATTAAAACTGTTTTACAAGCATTTATAGAAAATAAGTGTCGCAACTACAGATTCAGCAAACGTGCATTTAAAAAAAGCATCGATTTCAAGGGGAGGAGCTCCAGGTTAGGAGTGCAAACGAAAAGGACCAACACCAGTGGGCAAACTATTACAAATTGCCTGGAAACTGCTTAAGTTCTCTTGTTTTAATTGGAATTAGTTTATCAGTGGGTCATGGGAAAATGTACCTTTCACTTCTGATTTTTAATAATTTTTTGGTGGCAGTGGCAGGTTATTATCAGTCGACCAGATCACTCAGGTGGAACTGCTAAGGGTTACATCGGAGATTGATTGTCAGCTCCACATTTGTTTTATGGATCTGGAGAAGATTTGCAAAGGTGTCAGTTTAAGTATTTTGTGCAAGCTACTTGGGTTGCTTTTAGGAAATATTCTGTCTTTAAATAGCCAAATTTAAAGTTGACTCCTCATTCTCAGCACAAAGTTAAATTTGTTCCCAGTGAGTGTTACAAGGACTGCCCCTAGTCACAGAACCTGTGACTAGGGGATTGTGCTGTTCATGAGAAGGATCTTGATGCTTACTTATGAAAAGTAGGATTTTTGATTTTAAAACCTGCAGATGTTAGAAACAAACTTCTTGGTTTAATAAAAATTATTTTGAAGTCAATTCTGCCAGGGGAATTGATCATTTAAGTAATGAGATCACCCACATACTTTAGTGAAAAAGCTACCAAAAAACACTAAGCTGGTAGCATATTTTTCCTGCTGTAAAATTGGACCTCACATGGGGTCTTTTGGGACTGACTCAGTTTTGCCGCCAACCATAATTAGCAATGAATTCCATCTGAATTGAGATGAAGTTTTGAGCTATTGTACATTGGCAACATTTTCTATCCAGAAGGTTCTTCTCCAAATCCCACTAAAAAGATGACTCTCACTTGTATTGTGTAGAATATTAAAGAAAATAACAATCCACTTCTACAGCATATGAGCTGGAATTTATGTCACTTTCCAGTTCAATAGCTCAACAAGTAACAGTTTTTAGTAAATATTTATTTATCTATTTAAGATGAAACCCACGTGTCTAAACGTGTCAGTCATTTCTGCCTTTTTACAAGATCAAGGACTTGTTCAGGCACCAAGAGTGGGACATGAAGAACATTTTGAGGATAATTCAGTGATGTGCAGCAATGACACTTTAGTGTTAATTAGACAGTGGTGAGATTGTTTGATCCAATGCTCTAGCAGCCAACCGCAGCCTCATAATCAGGTCACACAGATTGATATGATAATCCCAGGGGCAGAGCATGAAAGAAAAGGCTAACTCTGCATTGGCAGGGTGAGAGCCACGGATGTAAGTGGGAGATATCCTTCTGAAGTTAGAATCCTTTTCAGGCCTTGGAGGGCAAGTTGCGTCCTGAAGAGAGAGAGAAAAATGGAGGAAGAAGGGGAGAGAAAAATCATTTCCCTCATATAGATAATAATCTTGGCCACTATGGAATTTCACTCAGCTGCGAGAAAAATGCTGAAGCTTGAAATACAAAAAAGAAGAATTCAGTTTACTTTATGTGATGGAGGATTAAGCAGCATTACTTCATCCTATTAACCAGTGTCAAAGTGGCAAAATATGGAGAAAGAAACATCAGGTGATGGCAGAAAGGAAGATTTGCAGATTTTGGTAGAATAAACCAAGATAATAATTTACATCTTACTTGAGGAAAAATTTAACAGCCACAAATTGAATGGCACTACAAATTGTATTGTGCCAAAAGTGAACCATTTGTTGTTTCATGATTAACAGTGAGTTTGTTGAGATCAGTTTTTTAAATCTTGTTCAAAGATACCAATATAATTTTGCAGATACAGACTAAAGTAATGACTGAGTCTGCAGTCAGAAAAACTGAATTAGTCTCATATTGCAGTAAATACAGAGATCTTTGCATGACTTATGCAAAACATCCTGCTGATTTTAGGTTTCTGAATGATCCTTACACATTTTACTGCCAGTCAGAAGAATATATCAAAAATTAAACTGTTAAATGAACATAACAATATTTATAAAGCAATTCTGCTGTTTTAGGTTAATATGCTCAGATTGCATATGCACATAAAAGAATGATTCTACTAATCAGGTTGCCAGGTTTACTTATAATGAATGTGCTTTCGATATTGAATCTCAGATAATTGTTTTAACGCAGTGTTTTAAAATATTAGAATTTACTCTACATTTTGGATCATTGTTGGAATTTACAAGCTGTAGCATAGAGAATTTAGTGTCATTTCAAGCTGTTTTCTTTTACATTATTACATCACATCATTTCTGTAAGACAAGCCTTAAATCACACATAAAAAGATCTGCCAAGCTAAAAGATTTTGTCTGGTTTTAAACTTGACATGCATTCAGTTCACACAATAAAAGTATTTTCGACATACAAAGACATTCTATGCGTTTGCATCAGTAAGGTCAGGTACCAGACAAGTCATCACACTTTTTCTAATATCTACAACCACATAAAACTACCACAATGACCTTGGTTTTTAAACCTGAATGAGATGAGCTGCATCAACACAAAATGGATCAAACAGGGATTTTAATCTGTTGTCTTGGAATTGCTAAAAGACTACTTTTCTGACAAATGAAAATTGAAAGAAAAGTTATGAAGCATATGTCAGGGAATATTAAATCAACATTTCACAAATCACCATTTTGGCTTTAGGTGTGATATTAGAGAAAAGTTAGTCAACACTGCTGAAGCTTTCTCCTATTTCAATCTTCACTACCTGAGTCCAGATCACACCAAACATCACTGGAAGTTTGATGTGCTTTATTAGCACACCAAAATTAAGCTTCCTGTAACAATATCTGTGGATACTGAATAAATTATGGACACAGTTTTCAAAAGATTCAGTTTAGCTACATCTTTATATTTAAGCTTTAAATATGCTAAATTCCATGTCCTTGCCTTGTTTTATCTTATTGAATACTATTCATTTCCATTTTTGGCCTCAGGACCAGATTTAATAAAATTGTAGAAAAAGTCCAAAGTCTTTAGGGATCAAATCAAAGATCATCTCCAATCTGAGACTTTATACCTGGGGATTAGAAAGAAGGTACTTATACATTACATCTATTGGCAATTATTTGTAAACTTTCCAACTTGTTCAATTAAAAATTACCACCTTCTATATTACATAATGAAGTCCATCTGTTATACTATGATTGTTTATTTCTCTGAGTAAAATTACATTAAATGCTTTACTACGAAGATTTATAATATATA
>CAEGAG010038904.1:0-75849 GCA_903067065.1 Brachyrhaphis terrabensis
ATATGATCAAAAATACATTTTTGTGTTTATTTGATTCCTATTCAAGACACTTTGATAAGAATTACTATATATTTAATATATGCGACTATAGAGTATAACTTTTTGGTTGGTGGTGTGCCTCGTGAGTCTTTCAATGAAAACAATGTACCTTCGCTCTAAAAAGGTTGAAAAACACTTCTTTAAATGACTACTACATAGGTGTTTATCTAATTGGACTTAACTGAATATCTTCAGCCTTAAACAAACAAAAGCATAAATTCTGATAGATCAATTAATCATATCCACATTTATAATCCCAGATGAATTTCTGCACTGTTCAAAGGCCCTGTTTTCAATTTTTCTAATTTGTGCAGGTAGCAAACATTCAGGCTCAGTTAGACAGCACAGGTTCTGCCACCGAAAAAACATCTGTAGCCCGAGAAGGCTGCAGAGAGCTGGGAAAGCTTATGGACTGTGTTAACTGCTAACTAAAAAAGATAAAAGATATAATAAAAAAAACATAGCAGGTGATTTTAAGGGAGCAGTCAGAAGAACACATGGGGAAGCAGACAAATGGAGTATTGACAGATTCATCCAAATGGATAGATTGCATTTGGTTTCAACTGAACATCTATGGTGAGTTCAGCCGATTACTTTTGGCTGTTTTAAAGCGGTCATGCTCATCTGGGTTGTTTTCACCCTGCTCACATTTCCTTGTATTTGTTGGTTATGTTGTTCCTGAAATTCATGCATTTTGACTCTGCCTGCTTTCCAGTAGTAATCGGTTTGCTTACAGATTGCTAGAGGAGTGGTTCTCCACAGGTCATTTGTTGTTTTTAAGGAACAATTACAGTCATGAATGCTTCCTGCTTGGAGCATCTGTTAGCTTCACTTAGTCCTGATCATCTCTCATTAGCTTCTTCAAACTGAAATCGCTCTGTAACACAGGTAAGATATTGATTACTCCACTTGCTAAGAATCAAGCTGTTCCTTTAACACTTTGTCACCGCACATGCAGATGATTGATAAGAGTACCGTCGACAGAAGGGCCCAACTGTTAAAAATGGGGCAACAGTTAGATGAAGGAGAGTCCTAATGAGTTGGCACTCTGATGCTCATTAAGTGTGCTTTTGTTTGCCTTGCACTCTCATTAGCTCTCTTCATTACTACAGCAAGGCCTGAAAGAAGGAATGAGTTTTCATTAAAGAAACGTAGCATTTAGATATCCATAGATCTTTTTTTTCTAAAAGCAATTGATTTGCCTTCACAAGACAGAACAAATGGAAATAAATGGAATTTTTTTTCTTTAAACTTCAACTTTGTCATTGTGTCTTTAAACAGATCTCTGTTATCAATAAAGAACAGAGACAGAGTGGAGAGCCCGCCTGGTGATCTGTAACAGAAGTACGCTGCAAAAAGTTCCCTTTCAAAAACAAGAAAAAAAGTACAAAAATAGGGTATAATTTTCTTAAAATAAGAAAAATTATCTGCCAACAGAACAAGAAAATTTATCTTGTCAAGACTTTCCAAAACAAGAAAAATATCTAACCAAGATGAACCTACAAATATCTTAAAATCAGTGTATTTTTACTTAAAACAAGCCAATTTTACTTGTTAAGATATATTATCTTATTTTAAGAAAAATATTCTCAAGTAAAGAAATTGACAAGTTTGTGGCTAAAAATGAAACTGAATGTCACAAAAAGAGAACAACACATACAATTTTAGAGAATATATATGCATTTCTATCTTTGTACCTGTAACTTGAGGTTTTAAGTGCTACTTTATATTAGAAAAAGCATAGATTTGAATTCTGCTTTGGATTATATTTTCCTGCTTTACACATTTGTCTCTTCAAGTGCTGCTTGTGTTTACCTTCATGAATTATTTGTCTGTTGTTTCAACTAAATACCAGTTTTCATCCTTCTCTTTTAGCCAATCCAATTCATTTGTGTTTTTTGTCAAAGTTTTCCTTTAATAGATGGACCTCACAATTACTATTCATGCACCATAAGTTTTACTCCCCTCTACAGGCTTCAGGAAAGTTCTGTGCTTAAATATGTTAATTACATGCTGTGGGCATATATATGGATTCGAAAGCAGGTGCTGATTGCAGGCCTGCTCTGGAAAGGAAGGCCAGCTCTACAGAGGCACCAAGCTCTGAGAGGAGTTTTGTTATTCTCCTCATGTCTAATTTTTTCCCCAGTTTTAATGATTAGTGTGTGAGCGAGCTGGACTTCATTCATTTCTGTAAAAACAGAAGGCCTGCTGGGCATTTCATTTTCAGATCCAATTCCTTTACAAGTTCACCGTTGGAACATAACGGAAATTACAAACAACTGGTTTCCCAGGAATTAATCAGGTTCTTTGAAATAGTTTCATTAAATTTAAATAGATATTTAAAAACGTTCTTGTAATTACTTTAGGTGTTACTGGAAAGATAAATATTGTGATAATAGTGCATAAAAGAATCCATAATAAGTTGTGACAACAGATTGTTTGAGAAAGATTTATTTCAAATGTAAAATCAGTAAAATACTGCTGGCTGTTTAGTTTTTAGAAATTTAAATGAAATATTGTCACAGGGACATTGCCATGTAGTTTGCATTGCAATGCATTCTGGGTAGATGATGTATGCTAGGTGCAATGAAGGTGCTTTCTCTGTTCAACTAGAACGGTAATTTTTGTGCATGGAGTAACGTTCAGTTCTCTCAATATTAACTATTAAAATAGAAGCAGAAATGACAAGGACTTAAATGCATCCATTCATTATCTTCCAAACTGTTTGGATTTAGCGTTGGCCCTAGCTAACATAGTAAAACAGTAGATCACAAGCCGATCACGTTAGTTTGTTTCAACAGAAATCCTGTGTATAATGGGGCATGAAAACTTTGAGGCAATCCAGAGGTTTTGTGTGCATATGTTTTTCTTACAGCATCCACTCCACTATAACCTACCCGTTGTCATCGATCCGGGTTGCCAGATGCGACTGACAGTTTCCAGCTCAGGATTGTAAAATTCGGCCAAAAAAATAAATAAATAAATAAGAGCCCAAATAACGGCATAAAAATATTCTTATTCCATCTTGCCAATGATTTTTGTGATCGAAAATGTTTTTTTCTCGGCGACATTTGAAATTTTGCCATTGAAACAACTTAGTTGAAGTTTACTTAATGACTTGATCACCAAATGCATAACTTGTACAGAAAGCCTGAATGCATAGTGTTTAAATAATTTGCAAATAATTTACTGGAGCCCAAGTAGTTCTTTGTCAAAGACATACTGCATACAGTGATATTGCAATTGCATATTAGATGGAATATTTTTTTCTCCTCAGAGCCTGCACAAGAAATGTTACATATTTTAAGGCATCAGAGGATTCCCTTGTTGACACTGACCAAAGAGGGCATCTTTAAAGCCTCATTAACCCAGGATGTGTGCAATGTGAGTTGTAAAGGTGGTAAGGTGGACTTTAAAAATGCTGATTTTAAAAGTTAATAGTCTGTTTATGAATATAAAATAAATACCGTCAACTAGTGGTATAAATAATACTGTGAGATACCAAACAAGGTGTTAAACAGGGAGTGAATACTTTATATCCTGTTTGACTAATTAACAGCACGCTTCAAGGCCCCAAGAAGCTTTGCACTCAGATTCATCAAGACCCCGAATCAATTCAGCTGCAAATCTACAAGCTTAATTTCAGCGTTACATAATACTGATATAGTGCGACACTTAAAAAGTTGACGATAAAAACAAACAAAATAAAATAATCCTGCAATAAAAAGTAGACTACATGTGTGACCAAGATCTAAAAACTCCTACAGTTTCATGAGTCACTGATGTCTCTGTGCAGAATATCTCTCTACTGATCTAGTTTAACTTCATAAAAATAATAAAAACAGAACTAGCCCAGCTGCTTATAAAAGCTGTACTAATTAGTCATGTCATTGTTTTTGATTTCTGCTGACTTTTTATCGCCTCAGCTCAAGTTCTGACATGGCTTATGTTACAATAGTAATTCCCTTTAAGCATGAAATAATGCCCAGATATTTATTTTATGCTGAAATGAACCATATGCCTTTCAATTCATCCCTTCCAATGACCATTTGTTGCACTTCCGTTTGCTGGAATCCATCTCCTCTGGGCAAAGCTATAAGCTTTAAGGAATTAGCTTCATTCATGTCTCAATAGCTTTGCATATTAAAAGGAACAGATGCTGAATGTTCACTCCCAGCTATAGGCAGTTATTTCTATAATGTAAAAGCCACACAGAAGTTCAGATGAAACGGCCAAACTCACCACTGTTCTTCTGACAGCATAGACAATTTTTTTACTTGGTCCCAGAAGGATTTGTGTGTTTGTGCTGAAAATGGGAGCCTCATTGGCAATTCAGAATCAGAAATTTCTCCATTCTGCATTAAGGATGTTGATTTAATTATAAGAGTGCTAAAGTAAAGGAGAAAGGGATTATCTGGAGTCCCACCTGACGTGGGTTTGTATTTTCAATTTAAGTTTCCTCTATGAGGAGTTCAGAAGGTTTGCAAGTAGTGACTGATGTATATAAAACTACGCTGGACTGCAAGTGCTATAAACAAGCATTATCGCAAAAAGTGTAAATTCAGAGTTAATGATGTAAAGGACAAAACTGCACTATATCCTGACACACCACTCCAAACAAAACGTATAAATCTAAACCTTTATTGCATAGCAAGTCAATACAGTGAGATTAATAGTTGAAGAGAAATGGTTTAGTCATCAAAGTAAGGTGGCCTCCTTTGTCTTTTATTTAAGAAAGCTCTGCACTGAATGCAGAATTACTTTCACAAGAAGCGGTCGAGCAGCTTTGATATCTTCATAAAAGGCAGAAGAGTCAAGACTCAACATTTAATATTTTTACATATAAAAAAGAAGGGGGGGAAAGTGTACCTGCAGTCCCCAAGGGGAAAACATAACAAATTGAAAGGATCTGATCTGTGGTTTCATTAACACTTGTCAAAATAAAGTATTGTAGTGTGGGTGGTCATGAAGGGAGGTGGATTAATAAAAAGTTCAGAGAATAATTTCTGACTGGAGTTTAGTTTAAGTAAATGTTTATTAAATGGCAGCCAAATGTCAGAACTTCTTAAGAGTTATTACATGTTCTTTAAATAGATTATGTACATTTTCCCACACAGATAAGAATAAGGAGTCAGAAAAAATAAACACCCGCCTAAATGTTCTCTTGGTGCTAAAATTACTTTAAAAATGAGATTAAACAAAGCATCTCAGTCATGTTGTCTAATGCCTTGTCTTGTTAATTTCCCAATACATATATGGATCACTATTAATTAAAGTAACCATGTAATTTTTAAATGTAATCCAACACTAGTTACACCTTAAAATAGCTCTTTAGGTATATTAGAATTATACTGCCAAAAATTGTGAACACAAAAATATAAAACGAGCTCAATGTTGGCATCTAAAAATGATGATACCCAAACACGTACCAAATACTGTTTATTTTCACACATTTTCCTTTGTTCTAGTTGATCAAAATGCACTTAACTTGACAGTATTTAGTCTATTTGTTAGAAATGTGATTAATTTTTTTATGCAAATTATTATGAACAATCTAATAAATAATTAGTTGTTGTTTTTTTTTTGGAGGGGGGGGGGGTTGCAATGTCTCATCTCTAAGACAAAGAGAAATTGACAGTTAAAACTAAACAAATAATTGTATCCCTGCATTGGCAGAAAATTTAAATGTTAGTGACAGGGATGACATTATGACAGCTGCAGACCAGACACATTTTATCCTTATCAAACTTTTCTTTATATGAATGCAGTGTTTGCCTCTCAGGTAAGTGGTGCAGCTGTTGTTGTGTTTGATTAATAATACAGAGCTAAAAGTTCAATGTTGGATCTAAGGAAAGTATACTTCTAACAAACAGGTCTTTTGTTTGGCCAAATTAAAACAAACAAAACAAAAAAAACATGAATTGAACAAGCACAATGAAAAGTTTAGAATCACCTTGTTTTGGTCTCTTTAATATTGCGAGCATCACCTCGCAATATTAATGATACATGTGCTCCAAAGGCACATGTATCAGTTGAGAACAAAAACAATATATGTAAAGTACTGGGTGGGTAAAAATGAACAAGACAGGAAAGAAGCTCTGACAAAAAAGTTCATTGATTTCTTTTCAAGTCAAAGTTGAAAAGAAAACAACTCAGATCCTCTTTTGTTCCAGATTTCTATAGACCAAAGTGTTTTTTCTCTGCAGTGTGAAAGCTTGTTGGTTTACAAATTAGCTTAGATACTTTTGTACTTCTTTTGATCTAAGACCTAATTTCATTCGAACTACAAAAAATTTGAAAATGCTTGGCTTATCTTATTATACATCTTATTTTTGTAATGAGGCATGAATGTGTGTTTTTAATGGAGAATAAAAAGGTTAAGCTAAGTTTTTCTGGGTGTAAGGATGGACACGGTAAAATTATCTGTATACACTGGTGCCCAGAGTTCAGCTTTTGTGCTATTTTTGTATGTACAGACAGAAACTACAAAAATATAAAATTTTTATCATACATTCCCCTTTTACTTTTTCCATCCATCCATCCATCCATCCATCCATTTTCTGTTCACCCTTGTCCCTAATGGGGTAGGGAGGTGCTGGTGCCTATCTCCAGCTGCGTTCCAGGCGAGAGGCGGGGTCACCCTGGACAGGTCGCCAGTCTGTCGCAGCCTTTTACTTTTTTATGTTGTTAATTTGTTGCATTATGGTCAACAATTTTGAACAAGTCCATCAGATGAAGGGACTTCTTTTTTCATTTTGTCTAAATTAAGAACCACAGCAATTATGATCTGAGGCAAACTATTTTCCCAGTGTATATAAATATATATTTCAAAACAATCAATGATAATCAGTGTGAACGGTTTCCAAAAGTCTCTCTGGCTTTCAAAGCACATCCAGTTATTACATACTGTGTAAGAAGGAATTAGAGAAACGAGCTGCAGTCATTATTTTTTTCTTAAGGTTTAACTTTATGTGGCTGCATGCCTGGAGTCAAAACTTGTGGGAATCATTTCTCCGACTACCCGTCTCCCTGCTAACAGAAAGCCATTGTGTAGGGCAGCAGCAGCAGAATCCACCCAGTCCTCCGTTTAAATGAAATAATAAAGACTTTATCAACATTAGACGTCTCGAAGCAACTAATTTGCCAAATGAGGCGAGGTTAAAAACATCCTAACCAAACAGTTGAAGACAGAGATTTGCAGACATTGCAGCTGGAACATTTAATAGGTTTTACATTTCTGCTCCCATGTGATCAGCACTGTGTGTATAAACTGATGGCAAATACGGCACACACACTTTCCTTTGTATTAAAGTGTTCTCTTTAAAACTTCTTGGTCTTCATTTAGTTGCTATATTAAAGGAACAGTTTTGGTGCATTTATTAGGTAAACTGGTGGTTAATTTTTTTTAAACAAGTTTGCTAGAAGGTACTTTTTAGTTTTGCATTTGTGAAGCTGAAAACATGACAAATTAATGACCTACAAATGAAACACGTTATTCAGTGCTGACCGTAATATATTACATCTAAACTAATGCAGCTCTTAATGCAGCTCTACTGTACTAGAAATGCTTTTTTGCTGTGCTAGGAAAGCTGCTGTACAGAGAATATAATCACATGCGGCTGTTGTACGACAGTACTGAAAATAGCTGCTTGTTTATTTGGTGTTTTTTTTTCTTTCTTCTGCTTCCATCAAAAATATACTCCTCATTATATTATCTATTACTCTCACCTGAAAGATTTAAAGGCCTGTAGGGAAAGTAGCACATGCTAAAAATGCAAAGCAGAGCTCACGAAAACGCCAAAGAACAAATGTCTATAACGAACGTTGGGACAAACAGTAGGAGTCACGCTTTTCTGCTCAGTTTTTTTCTAAGTGCACAGCCTGAGGTGCTTGGCTTTAAAAAGCAAACATTTGCTGTGCATTGAGATGATGGCCTGTCACCAGGCACACACACACACGCACACCCCAAATGTGTTAAGTGAAACTGCAACCGTTATGTGGCTGAACGTGCAATAACAACTTCTAAAATCTAGTATGATGAGGGGAAACGCTTTAAATCACAGCTGGTAAGACAACACAAACCTAAAACCTTATCACTAATTTGCAAACATGCTGAAAACCTCTGGGAAACTTTAGGAATGAATCATATACTAGGTGAAAAACAAATAAATACTTGAATTTGTACCTTAGTTAAGCATGCAAATATGCTTACACATCATATTTGCATAATTTTTAGGTAATAATTATTTTAATTTATTACTTTTAAATGTGATCAGGAAAAGCTGTTAAGATCCACTGGCAGATTACTTCATTAGGATTTAACTGAAGTGCAAAAAATTTATATTTATTTTAATTGCATACATTATTTTTAAGACTATAGGAGAATGGTCAGTAACTTATTCTGGTCATATTTGCAGTTTTCCTGTCAACGTTTAACGTTTTTAACACAAAAACAGTTTGGGCCAATAATGTACTGCTTTCTGCTGGAAACTCTGTAATAGTCATGTGTTTGGACTAGAGAGAACCAGAGGAACATAAACTTCATACTGAATGAATACTAATGGGATTCAAATCCAGAATCATCATGGTGCAAAACAAGAAGTGTTACTAACTACATCACGACAAAAACACATTTGCATTATTTTATACAAGCCTAGTAAAAATGTAAGCAGATAAATAAATAGAGAGACAGATAGAAGAACTGCCTATAAACATTACAGCCCTCCTGTTTTGGAATTTGTTGAAAAAATAATAATTTGTACCAATTAGAACATGCCTGCATATCACCCTGATGTGATGATAGGAAGATCAAACAAATTCTATTTCAAGTTTCAACAGCTCACACAAAGATCTAAATTAAGAAAGCTCAACAAAAACATTCTGTTTCATAACAGTAAATATTGTCGTGGCATAGCTTGACAGCTGAGTTTTGCTAAGGAAGATCCCAAAACTGCAAAGTTGACATTATTCTGACAGCTACAAAGACACAACAAGCAGCTCCTATGGCAGAGCAGAGCAGCTGACGGCTAAATATGCACACCTTTTCATTCGTGCGAAACTGATGCCAATTTATGCTCCACAACCAAAATAGTGCTGCCCCCTGATAGTTTCAGAGATGACTCATCATGGCTGACTGAATAATACATTTAAAAATCCTCACTTCAGACCATGAAGCATACTAGTATGTGAGTGAAAGGACAGCTACAGTCAGTATGAATCTGTGGCTACATATGGATGAAATGTTTAATGCACAGAGCAACATGCATTATGTTCATCAGCTGAGACTGACTGGAATTAAGCAAATTTACATTTGGGGATATTTGCTAAATAACTACAAACAGTGTTGTAAACGCTCAGCACATTAGTAATATTACAGAGTATTGAGTCCATCAGCATCTAATTGGAACTATGCATGAATGTTAATATGATGCTTAATGTAGTGCAGCTGAGCAGGTAATTACAGCCTTCAAAATATTACAGCAGTTGCAAAGATTATTTAGTGGAAGTCAGTTTAGTTTATTGTCCTACAGGCCAACAATCAGTGTTTCCTGTTTGTAAGCAACAGAAAACCAGCTGATTGTTTCAACTCTGTCACTTTGTGTTGCACAAGTTCACTCCTTCAAGTTAGGGTTAAAATAGATTAAATCTGGAGGATCAGATGTTTACAGTTCACTTTAACTCCATTTAGTTTCATCTAAGTGAAGCCAAATTACAATATAAGAAATCTTGAGGCATTTTAAAATGCAAAGAGATCAAGTATTTAGAATCCAAAATCAATAAAAATTCACTTCAAATCAATACGTTTCATTAATGCAGCCCAATATGATCCTAATGATCATATTAAATCTGTTGATTATGTCAAGCCAACTAGTCAGAGAAGGAAGAGCAGCCGATTTCATTAAGTTTGCAGCAATGCCTCCTCCAAGAATCGACAACAATAAAATCACAGATCTAACGACTCCTTATCAGTTTTGGGACTTCTGAATACAATTGGTTACACTAGACTTTATTTAGGGGCTTTAGAATAAGCAGGGATGAATACTAATGCATGTCACACATTCATAAGGCAAAAATCACCATTTTACAAATAATTTAACACTTAATTGCTGTGAAATAAATTCACAGCTCAGATCCAAAATGGAGTCTTAGCTGCATTTATAAGATTTTAAAGGGAAAAAAAACTATTAAATCAAGCTGTTAAACGCTGGCAGATGACTTGATGGGGTAATTAGCATTTTTCTGTGTGATGCACATTTGCATTCTACTATGTGCCAGTCTTTTGCAGATTCTTTGTTTTCCAAAGCTCACAATGCATGTTAATACAGCTAAAGTGCATAATTTTCCAAAGCGCTACAAGTTTGATGCTCCTCTCCAAGGATGTCAAAATATTGAAAAGGACATTGTTTAATGTCAACATGTTCAGGAATAGCTCAGTGAATGACACTGTGCAGCAGAACACTGTCAGTGGGTGGGACTGTTGGAAAAACCAGTGACATTAGTTTCTCAGAAGAAGGAAGCTGTGTATTTAATTACAAAAAGCTACATATGTGTTAGCATGGAGTCCAAAAATATATATTTTCACTGTCCAAGAGTCACAGGTCATTTCAGGCTTTCTGGTTATGCATTTGGATGGAGGTCAGGGGAAAGATATCAAATCCTTTCTTCATCACTATATTTATGTGACACACTGTTGGCTGACCTGTGTTTCACATCAAACAAGCTTCAACAACATTTTACTTTCATGTTTAAGATCTGATCTGAAGAGACGTGACAGATGTTACTATTATTTCTGACATTAGTGGCATTACCTATAGCAGAATACTGTCGGAATACGTCTATAGAGAAAATAAATGTTTATTAACCCTGCTGTGGGTCGGCCATGATTATTCTGTGTGCGTTTGATCAGTGAGATGTTGACGCAGGGGGGTTGGTCCTGCCAGCTATGAGGTTATTGACTGTCACTGTGGCCGATATGAAGGACAGATAAAATTCACAAAGCCTGGAGGTCACTGCTGCCTCTGGGAGGGGGGCTGAGATTTTTTCCCTCCCTGACTATCAATCAGCCTCACTCTGTCAGACTGTTTTTACTTCCTGTTGATGGCACTCAAAGACCTCTGAGGATATAAATCCTCTGCCTCACCTACTGGGGACTTTAACTAAAAACAACCATCATAGGAAAAATACATGCATTTTTTTTCCTTCTATATAATTGTAGACAAACATATTTTTCTGTTGCACAAAAGAGAAAATAAATTTGTTTCCTGGTTGAAGTTTGAAATAAATCACATTTTTGTTCCTGAAAAAGCAATTATTGTGGAATTTCAAAAAAGCAGAAAATAAGCAGTTTGACAGGTAAGGATAATTATACACAACACCAACAAATTCAGATGTCATCCTCTGATTTGCATGAGTGAGAAGTATGTTTTTTAAAACTTGGAGTTTGCTGCTCAAAATGCCTGCAACAAACAGCAGGAGACACGACAACAGGACTTAAGGAACATTTAGAGTGAGACTAATCCTTTTCTATTGGGTCTGTAATTAAAACATCCTACAATGGCATTAAATTGGAAGTACTGGAAAATAACGGTGGCACTTTAGGCATAATTTGGACATTTTTACTTTTAGTGTGTTCTCACTTTTGTTGCCAGCACTTTTGACATAATAATATATTTATTTTAAATGTGAGGAGTGTATTCACTTTTCTGAGACATAAATAATTAGTTACATTGTCTTATAAAATGTACTTTCCTCATTATAAAGAAAAATATATACTTAGTCAGAGACATGTCATCACAAAGCTCATAAAAAACGAGCTAAGTAAGGAAAAGTAAAGTCTGCCCAATAGGTTACACGGACCTCCAGAAAATATCCCAAGGGTGAGATCCATCCTTTGTTTTTCCTTTTTAATTGGCCATACACGAATTTAAATGATGGACTAAAAACAAATACATTTACTCAGCATTTTTGTTTTGGAGGAAAACAAATATTGGTAGGTCTATAAAATCACAGGAGCTGTTTGTGTTGAGTAGTCAAAATATTTGGTCTGAAAGTTTACAATGAGAAATTCATAACTAACACAGTAGCCTGTAATCTGTAAGATAGTGAAGTTATAGGGTGATCAGATGATTCTCATGATTTCTCTCAGACTTTACTATTAATAATTCTAGACTTAAAAGAGGAACAAGAAGTCAGGTCCTGATGTATTGGACCCAACCAAAGTTATACATCTAACACAGATACGAATTTGTACTATTGATTGAGAATTGCTCAACTTTCTGCAGTGTTCCTCTGAGACATTAGACGTTGCTGCCACTCCGCTGGATTAACAATAAAGCACGACTCAAACAAGAGCATCATTCACGCACACTGGATGAAAATGTTCCAGTTAACATTACAAACACCGTGTTTGACAGGTGCATGTTCTGTTGCTGTAATTGAAAGCTTCTAATCAATGTCATCATGTCTGATTAAAGTGATGTCTCATTCATGAAGTCTATTGGAACATTATTTTTCTTTTTCCTAGCCCTCTTAGGGATTGATTTATTCTGCTTTAGTAATAGGTTGAATTCATAAAATGATTGAGGTAGCTGTTTCTCATAATATTACAACATGTGTCAATCTCCTTCACAAATTTCTCATCCACTGTGGAAATCCCTTTGCTCGCTCCCTGGATGCATTGCAAAGGTTCCTGTAGAAACTGACATGATAGCTCTGCTATTTTTTTAATGCACAATGAGTTGGCACCCAAGTGTAAAGATTGACAGGTATATTTAGTTTCTTTCAGTTGGTGGAGACAAAAAAAATCACTGGTGTGAACAACTTTAGCAAAACTTTCAGCATACAGCACTTTTTTTTATACCAATCAATGCACATTTTATCATTACATAAAATGTGGACTTATAACCTTAAATTTCCAATGGCAAAGTCCAAGCCTCTCAAATCCTCCCACTTACCTAAGTTGCATCAAAACTCTAAAATGTTATATTCTGAATTCACAACTTTCCATTTCCACCGTCCTATTCCACACACAACCCAAATAATGTCTTCATTTTTAATTACAGACCAGAGTGAAACAGTAAGCAGTCAATACAGGGAGGTGGGGGACAATACTGCACATTCATCAGGCAGTAAACTGTCACAGTCAAACTCAATTAACTTCTACAATGATCAGCATAGTTTGCATTAAAGCTCATTTGGAGGGCGGGGAGCAGCTGAGAGAAGTGAACCTGACAGGAGTAATGTTGTATTTGTAAATTGTATTTAATGAGAGTTGTGTGATATTTGAAGAGACAGGAAATTCCTTCTGACAGCACTTCAGCAACAAAGCAGCTGATAAAATGCAAATAATAACTACTATTGATATAGCTCCCTGAATATAACAATATTTCTCTAAAAAAACTAATTTAAAAAGTATGTATGTCACAGAAGGAAAATGCAAAACAATCAATAAACGTGGCAGTGAAAGTTACTGATAAGAGTGAAAGGAAAACAGGGGATGATGGATTAAAAAGCATTCAGAATTTGTCAAGTAAAGAAAAAAAGATTAATTGACTGTGTGTTATTTAGTTTTCAAATCATTTTATAACCTAGCAAGCAGTTTCAGTAAGTGGAAAATGTCCAGGCAAAGCTTGCTGGGAGTCTGGGAGCAATGGCAGGTTTAATCAACTGAATTTGATTGTTATATGAAGTTAGCCACACATTAGTGATTGTGCAACCATTTTTTATTCTACATGTGCATGCAACACAAGCTAATCTATCACATCTAGCTCTCTAATTAGATGGCCTGAAAATCCTCTCCCTGCAGGTTTGAGATGAGCAGAAATGCCCTTCAAAGCAGGATGCATCTACTGCTTAAAAGCCCTTTTTACTATGTGTGCTTTGCTCTTCTTTTCTATTTGCCTCAGAGGAGAAAAATTTCCACCCTGCTGATAAGGCTTCTACAAACTACTGACTAATGACCCCACATGAGGTTACATGCCTTGAATCTTCCTACATTTTAGAGCTCAAGACGTTTCTTGGATAAAAGAGGGAAAAAAAATCTTCAAAAATCAAAATGAAACCCAGTTGCTTTTTGTTTTCACAGAGGACTTACCTGAAATAATAACGTCTCCACAAATCCATCCTATAAAATACCACACATGCTCCTTGAAATTGGCTACACAACAATCATTGCAACTTCTAAGATGTTTGTGAACATTCAAAGCAGCCTATGATGGAAATCACTTTTTTGTTTTTTCTTCTGATGGTTGAAACTTCAGAGTTTATCTTTCAAACAAGGGCAAGCAGCTGCAGCAGTTTCCACTCACTCAATCAGTCTCTGTCCTCTTTCAAGCAATAAAGACTAAAACTCTCCCTTCAATGGCAGCAAAGAATTGTCCAGGGGCCTGGCACTGAGGTAGTAATAGTTTATTTTACTAACATGGTAGTAGGCAAAAAAACGGATCCAGCTGAAGGGCTGTCTTCAGGGATCCTACCACGAATGCAGGCAAACGTTTCTTATGACTGACAACAGTGCCACGGTCAATACTCCTTAAACTCATTTTTGTTTTGGACCAAATCAAGATCATGAAGGCTCTTAAAGGGCCTGCTGTGCCAGAATGTATTGATAAAACCTGTTCACAAAACTGTTAAATATATCAATGAATTCTTAAAGTTAAATCATAATAATATCTTTTCAGTTCCTCCAGGATTTTGTGATACTTTTTGTGATGTTTTGTAATAAAAATCAAAGTGTTTGTGGTACTAATTTGAAAATATTTGCCCTTATTTATAAAGGTAAATTCGACTTTTTATTACTCGCTGTATAGATCATGGACTATAATTAAGGCTGAGGCAGCTGTTTAGAACAAGTACAAAATTTTTTGACAATTTGTGAGAAAAATCTGCAAAAAAATCCAAATTACGTTATTAGGACAAAAAAGTGTGGGGATTTATTGATTTTGCGTGAATTGACAATAATTCTCAAGAAACTGGAGGGACTGACTGATATAATTTGGTAGTAAACAGATAAAAACTGCATTGATTTGACTGATAACATGATATTTAAGCACATTTAGTGTTTAGTCTAGAATCTAGAGGGCCACATAAAAAAATTATGGTGGGCTGGATTTGGCCCACGGGCCTTGAACACATGAAAGTATTAGCCAAGTTTCGTTGATAAAGAGTTACTTAACCTTCCTATTTACTCTTACATTCATTCAGAAAAAACGATACATTGGTATGACTTAAGAATAGAAAATAATTAATTTACCCTGATCCTACCTTAGTATAGCATTGGAAACACAAGAGTAAAAGTTAAACGACTGCAGCATACTAAATAATTTAGAGTGATCATTTAATATTTAATAATACCTGCATATATAAATGAAGAAAATCTGGTTATATTTCTTTCTGGAATAAGAGGAATATTTTATCATACCCAAAAGACATTGAATGATTCATATGATTTACTTTTTTTCTTTTTCACAAAGGATTTAAATCATATAACATGCAATGCTTAACTTTTTTCAAAACTTTCTCCAAACATCGAAGATCAATGTCTTTTTAAGAGTTTAGTTTGTTATGCAACCTTCACTGAAGTTCAGCTCACAAAACAAGGACAAGTGATTGGGATTTAAATAATATGATGTGCATGAAGTTTAATTGCTGACTTCATAAGTAAGGGAGTGAGTTATAGATAACTGCTGGATCGTCTAACACACAGTGAACACATTGACTGAAGGTCAGAATACATGAATTATGAACATTTGCACAATTAACATCCTCACCAGCAGTGGCTGCCATGTATGGCGAACAATTACTCAAAATAATCAAACAGGTTAATACATATGGCCAAACCCTGTGGTATGCTGCCTGTTCTAGTTTAACCAGCTTTTTGCAAATAGCATCATTTACAAAACTGCTGCTGCTCTGAATGTTTACCAAATACCACCCAAATTGGCCCATTTATTCTGAGAGCTTAACTTGGTGCTTGCTTGTTTTTGCCAGCATGTGTAAATTTATTATTAGGGTGTAATGAGGCTGCTGTTAAACAGTACATTTGTAGCAACCTGAATATCACATACATATGTTTCACTTATGTAAAAGAAAACCAGCTGCTTCCTGAGGCAACCAGCGTTTCATTAATTTAAGAAGAAGACAGCAGTACTAGAGGTTTAAATCAGATTTTATTTCCAGCAAAAACCAAGATTTCGACCTGAAACAGCTCTAGATTAGACAGCTTTGGGAACTGATTAAGTAAGAGCTATCTGTTACTGTCTAAGCCTGGAAAAAGTCGATTCCAGTGAAGTAAACGGTGGATTTGATGCTATCAGTCAGTAGGTAATAGTAAACCTTTTTCCCGTACACTCTAGGGTTTAGAGGGTGCAAACATGCTTTCCTTGTACTTTAGCCAACAGTTAATTCTTGCTCTAGCATCTGACATTGGCAATAGTTTAATTCATTCTAATAATAAACTAAACAACACCATGTTTTTTCTTCTTTAGCTTAAGACAATTTTCAAAATAAACTAATAAATACATTTAAAGGAAAATAGTTTATGTAAGATGGAGTATCTTTCTTAGAACTCCATAGTTTCCACCATCTGACTAAAGGTTAATACAAATGTACAAATAAGTATTTGCTTTACATTTTTCATGCTAGTCAAAAAATTTAATATCTTGGCACAGTTTGGAGTAAACATCCCACACATTAAAGTGGTAGAAGGACCTCAATCCTGCAGCTAGATCTTCTAAACCTTAAAGCTGAAGTGCAGATTTTCTGCTGGGAAAATGAGCTGTAATTACTTCAGAGAGCTTAGAAAGCTGGATTAATTACCCTGGAGCGCATTTAACTTTTCTCACAGATAAAGGTGATGTAACTTTGCCTTTAATGCTGTAAATCCGTAAATAGAAAATCTTTCCTCTGAACTGGGTGAACTACACTTAGTGATTAGTAGATCAGTTTATTAGCATAATAGAAAGATTTGAAAAAATCCTCTAAGAAATCCATCTGATGTAGAAGCAAAAATAGTTGGTCAAGCCATTTGGCTTGACCAACTATTATATTAAATTATTATACTCAAGATATAGATATAGAAAAATCTAAGTTTCCTCTATTATTTGAAGCTGCAGCATGTACATTTTTAAAAAAGCATGGTTTAGATATTTTTTTAAGTTATCATTATGTCGTGACAGTATAATAAATAATACGTGGGGAAAAACTCAAGCTCTTCTGCCTACTCCCAGTGCTGCCAGTAGTTATTGCAGAAATACACCACTCAGTCAGAAACAACCAATCAGAGGAGGGCTTTAGCGCTGTCAATCACTTTGTCAACTTCTTGTTCTTTGCTAAGCTAGCTGGTACCCCACAACATAGCCTGCTACCAATGCTAAGGCTAGTTAGCATAGCCACCGATGATGGCGGATAAACAGTTTTCCTGTAATGGTAAGTTGTTTATCCATCGTTAACACATTGAACACAGTACAGGAGGTTGATTGACAGCAATAAGACCCGCCTCCTGGTTCTGATTGGTCGTTTTGGTAACACTTTATTTGAAAGGGTGTGCATAAGACTGACATGACACCGTAATAAACATGACATAGCATCTGTCATGAACATGAAGGAGTCTTCATGAATGTTTACGACTGTTGTCATGAAGTGTCATTTAGTAAATAATGACACTTTCAATGCAAAGTTGACACTTTTAATTGACTTTTAATTTGACATTCAGTGCAACCGAATGACACTTCATGACAAAAGTTGTAAACATTCATGAAGACTCTTTCATGTTTACGACAGTGCAGTGTCAGTCTTTTTAACCAGGAATGGTGCATTCTTGCAGACCACCATAGTAACTATGAGATCAGGTGGAGGAGCTTGATTTTTCTCATAGATTATCTGCCTCGTATTGTACTGTCAGAACATGATTTTTTTTTTTTTTTAAAGTTAGCTTTAATGTCATTCAAAATTTTCTAACTAATCAGAATTTTACAATTTTATTTTACATTAAATTTGTGCAGCAGCAGATAATTGTATTCATCTAATGGTTAAGATAACAATATGTGGAAAACAATTACTGATCTATGGTTTTTAATTTCTTGTCTTTGCGATTTCTCAATTTCTCCCAGTCACAGAAATTGATCACAGCGAACAACGGTGAACAGTTTTAGCACATAATTCGCCCATACAATCCATAAGGATAACATCAGATAGAAGTAATTAGGACAAACCTCAGTTAATTTATTTATCAAAATCTTTGAGGAATAAAAATATATTCCACTTCCTGCTCAAACTATGAGTTTCATTTATCACATCTGAAGCCGTTCCAGTACAGCATCCACTGTGATGCCGTACTGTGTGTGTACCTGCATCCAGTAGATGCAGGTACACACACAGAAAAGCTCATGTTGGTGTGTGCGTGTGCGTAAACAGAGCAAGTGTATTTTCTTTGTCTGGATTGGATTAAATAGCAGCAAAAATTTAGATATTTTACACAATGCTGATTTTAAAAAAATGTGGTTAGTAATGTCAAAGCTTCTTAAGATGAAATGTTTTTAAGGTTTTAAATGTGAGACTCAATGATGCTTAGTATTTTCTTTTAGTTTTTTAGATTTCACAACATGAATAACACAAAAAAGTGCTGCTTGACATCTCTTTAAAAAACATAAAAAGGCAAATATTGTAACCATGTTGCTGTGTATTGCAGACTTCTGCCCAGGTCCCTCTTGAAAATGAGATCTAGATCTCAACAGGGTTTACCTGGTTAAATAAAGGAAATAAAAAAATATATATGTCAACCTATTGGTTAACCTTTAATAAGATGTGATTTTAATAAGAACTTGAAGGGCTGGTCAGTGTTGGAGCAAATCTGTACCTCAGCCTGTTTAATGTTGCTAAAATGTTGACAAAGTTCATGAATAGCTGTAAAGTAGTACCAGGGTCAGTTTTTAAGCCAACTAATAGAGACATCAGTTTTAATTTCCTCCTTCAACAAATGACACTGATTCAGTTTTAATCCAAAGTCACCAGAGGATGTGATGCTTTTAAGTAATTGTTTATGAGAATGAAAGCAAAGTATCATCTCTATGCAAAAACATGATGCACTGTGACTTGTGAAGCATATCTCCTTATAAGACCTTTTCAATTTTCACAGATTCTCATTATGCAGCACCAGGCAGCAGATCAGCATCAGCAAAAATCTGTCAGCAGTAAACCAGCAGCCTCCTGTTGACTTACAATCTGCTTCAAAGAGACAAGGGCGAGATATAGGCAGCAGTAGAACCAGGACAACCCACTGCTCCCACAGTCCTAATCAATTAACTCCAAAAACAAAAGACATCCAAGTCAAGCATGAAAGTAGTTCAAAAGATATTTAATTCTTTCAAAGCATTTGAGTGGAAGATTAAACTCAGTTTGCAGAGAAAGAGGAATAAATAAATAATACATGTATTAACTTCTGGCCTTAACAACCATAAACTAAGATGATCACCAGAACATTCAAACAAGACAATTTCTTTCTGCTAAAGATTACTTCTTAAGTAGTGAAAATGATTCAGATTTTTGAGGTCATGGCTGTATTATTTAAATAAAGTTTAAACAAAGTTCAGAAAACGTCCAGCACTGGAGGAATTGGGATCAAATCTATATTCTGGGTATTTCATTTGGTCTAAATAACAAATGAACATGGTAGAACTTTCCAAACTGCTGCTTTCATGAACTTTTTAGGTTAATCTGTTGTATAAATACACCAATGTACAAATGTTGAATATTTTTTGTACATGAATGATTTATCACACACCCACCGCCATGCTTCACAGTTCACACTATAAATTTACTGTAACAGACCTGACTAAAATGCTCACCAACTGAGGCAAAAACAATGCATTTATTGTGAAATTAAAGTACATTTGTAAACTCCACGATTACAATGATTTAGAATGAAGTTTTTAATCCAACTAACAACCTGTACTTTTCTATATTAATAATAAAACACATAACTCAAACTTGGAAAAACATTTGTAAAATATAAAGTAATTTCTAAATTAGAATCTTAAAACAAATGTTCATGAAGTGTATAAAAGTACTTTGTTGCTGTTTTAAATAGTGGATAGCAGATTTAAAACTGGACTCTGATCCATAAATCTGAAGATTTTTAAGCGTCTATGGGCAAGACCCCGACCCAGCCCTGCTCTTTGTGTGTGCACTGAGCTGTGAAAGCTGGAAAAAGAGAGCAGCCTGTGTCAAAAAGAGACAAAACTCAGCAGAGTGATGATTTTCAGGGATTTTCAAAGTCACCCCAGGGGGCGCAGAAACTTTTCAGGGAGGTCACAACAAAAAATAAACCACTGTGGACCAGTGACGTGCGGTGAGGTTCATAGCTGGTGAGGCACTGGCTTAATCATAATCATATTTACAAATATTGACCCCCTGCATGTTATTGTTTACATAAGGAAATTTCGCGCATGTGGACAACGCTGGAGGACAAAAAGACTACATGTCATGCATAGCCGCGCTGCCACCGTAGAATAATTCCATTAACTCAATCAAACTTGGACAGGTAGATATTAATTTCATGCTGTGCTCCACAACAAAGGGAGAAACTGTTAAAGTACAACTAAAAAACACTTCTTTCTCACTTTCTGTACCACAAAGAATATAAAAAAAAATCTAAATTTGTTAAACTACATGAAAAATAGGTACTTTATAGCACAAACCACAGGGTGAAAATATAAATAATTTTATCATTATATATTATTTTTCCATGATGACAGGTGAAGCTCTGTCTCACCTGTCTCCCCTGGCCGCACGTCACTGCTGTGGACATTTAGCCAACTTCACCAAGACTGTGTCAAAGACAAATTGAATAAACTTACAGTACCTAAACTAAAGTCAGAGTGAGTAATGAAACAGAATTTGGGCCAAGCAAAATGAAAAAAAAAATGAAAAAAAGAAGGAAGTGCGATCATGATTACTGTTTCCAGGATTGAATCTGGAGACAATCCACTGCCAGTGTTGTCGCTAAAGCCCCAGGAGTTTTCCTTTATTTTTATAGGAGGCCATGATGTTCCATATCATGATACAGATATGGAACATCATCATTTGCTATTGCTGTAAACTTTAGCAACAGCAAAAAGCTTACAGAAGTAAAAATGATAATGTTGTTGTTGAATGTAGTTGTCTATTAGCTCTCTGGTCTATGACAAAGGAATGGAATAGAAGGAGCCATCATTAAAAGAGAAATATTATTGCAGATTAAGTTAAAAAAAAATTCTAAAAACAATACTTGAAGAATGCATGTGAGATTTAAAAGGATCTTTTGAAAAGTAAAAAAACATATATGCAAAATGCCAGTAAAATTACTGCTGTTTGAGGTGAGATTAGGAATAATTAGACCCACTTGTGCTCAACCAATCACAACTGGCGGCGGCTCCAGGGACAGTGCACGTTAAATGTTGAAGCTCAGAAATAAAGTAGGTTGGTCTAAAAGAGATAGACGCACATCAATTACTGTCCTTTGAAGTTTACTTCCAAATAATTTATTCTGAACACATTATAAAGCTATTCTGCTGCAGCCAAATGTTTTCCTTGTACTGTACAGTAACTGGTTCATCTACTCTACATCCATGGTGGAGAGATGAACTGAGAACATTTTGGCAGAGGACTCTAAAGGCTGTTCTTCACAAATCACTGAAAAATATAAGTTTAGCTAATTATTTTTGTGGTTTGATATTACTGTGATGTTGTTTACAGTTTAACTCTTTAAGTAGTGGCAGTAAATGTAGGTCATGGTCAATAAAAATTAAGCTTTTTTTATACAGCTTTTTATGTCCAAAAGACTTGGTTCAACAATATGGATGTATAAATGTAGCTACAAGTCAGACAACAAGCACCAGCAGACAGAAAGCTTGAAGCAGGTTGAGTTTTGTAACTAAGCTACAGCAAATCTTTCCACATCATTAAAGCCGCAGCAGCAAACCTTTGTGAAGTGTAGCTTTCACATAGATTCCACCTTTTAATGGAAGTAGGTTTGATGCATGTTTGACCTTTTCAAAGAGAGTCCACATAACCACATGGTACGTATTTATTGTTAAAAATCAGACTAACAGATGCACTTTATGGAGGAGATATACACCGCAACCATACATATTTACTGACAGACCTAGAATAGCTCATTCATATAGTTTAACCTCTATGAGGTCTGTTATAAGACAGTTCTCAACATGTTTGTGTGATGCGCACATCCAAGTTCACTACAATATCCAAATAGTAAGAGCAGGTATTTAACCCAAATCATCAAGGTTAGCATTCTTTTTTTAAAGCTTTTAGTAGTAGTTTTCACTCTCAATTGGTTTAAATTAACCTGACACTGTGCAGAAATCGAGTTTAATCCTCAAAGCACTTCAAAGCTGTGTTTTAGTATGAGGTCTGGGCAAAATTACATTGCCTTTAAAGTTTCAAAATAACACTTAGCAGATTCAATTTAGGCTGGCATCAAAGCACAACGGACAAAATTAGTAAGACGCACTTCAGATATTTTTTTGATGTTTTAAAAATGAAGAAACACCGCCAGTTGAAATAAATAATTGAGTCCAAGTTTCAGCTTATGGGTATTAGCCTTCATCTCAATTCTGGTTATAGTGCGTTTGATTCCCTGAGAGGCGCTATTAGCCCCGCAAAAACTGTGTGGTTTCAGACAGGGTCTGAACATGTCACATTGTGTGAGCTGGATATGTTAGCTATTGTCTCACACTTCAACCTACAGCAGAGTCACATTAGAAAGATCTCAGAAACATATCAGTTTATCTATGAATTGACAAAGAGTTACATTTGTTAATGCAGTAATGGAAGAGGGCAGAACAGTGGAAAAAAGACAGAGGTTTAATCAATGTCGGCTGGGCAAAATAGGACAAAAGTCAGACAATTGTGAAATCTGTCACACTGCACAATTTTCCCTGAAAATTTCTGACACTGCTTGATATTTTCTGTAGGTCGTGTTTGATCAGGAGACTTCAATTGTAAGCTTAGCTGTCACACTAAAATCCCCTAATTTATGCCCACAACAAGAGATTTTCTTTCACCAAGAAAGATTTTAAAAAATGTGAAATAAAGCATGAGTTGCCAAGAAAGAAAACAACATCTGTGTGAGGTTGTGGGTGGTTCCTTTATGTGGTGGCAGCATATGTGGGTTTTGGGTGCATTAGCTTGAAGCCACGCTGGCCTGAGGCTAACAACCTAATCTTGCCCACATTAGCCTGGCAACACTCAAATAGCCTAATTTATAATCACCTTATTGGCGTAGTCACCGCTTTACATATGCTGTCCTGCCACTGAGCTGGCTGCAACAAACAGCTGAAATGAACGATTTATCATCGCCATACAAGTACTGTCTCAAAACAATACCAGCAAATAGGCAAGTAAAAGTAGTAGAAGTGTTACATAAACATAAAATAGAGGTGAAGTCTAAGTCTATGTGAATATTTTTCTCTAAAAAGCAGCGTTAACTTACATTAATGTGCTTCTCCCCATTTTATGTGTATGAGAGGGAGAGAAAATTTAGTGACAAGTAATTTCATTTAAAATGTGCCACTGCGACATATGTTTTCACGTGTGACGGTTCAGCAGATCTTTGCATAATTAATGTTTTTTATCGACATATTCTGAATAGGTTCTCGGTGACGGTATCAGTCTGACAAGCATTCATTTCACTGAATTACACATGACCATCTGCCGTTTGCATCGAGCACAGTTCAGCATGAAAAGTCATCACATATAGGTACAAAGAAAAAGTAATGGAAAGAAGACTATAAATACATGAAGAACAGATGGCTATTTGCCGACAAAAGCATGCCAGGTCTGTTTGTCATTCAGGTGACTCCTAAAGTCAATGGATTGAAATGGACTGGAGGAGCTCACATAATTGAAAAAACCCCGACTAACCACAATAAATTGTTAATACTGCAAATTCCCAAAGCCTAGAATGAAAAACTGTTGAATTCTGCACACAAGATGCAAAAAGAAAAGTTTTGATTATGATAAATCATGTTACTCTCTTTTCTTTATGACACCTTGGTAAGATCCAGCTTTCCATTCTTCGTGTAGTTCAGATGTGGTTATGCTCCAGTAGCATCCTGAGATTGATACCTGACCCTGCCGCAGTTTATGAACCCATGTAATGTTAGCCCCTTGTCTGAGCGGTGCAATGCAGGAGCTTTGACATCTGGCAAGAAGAAAATAAAAGCATGCAGCTAACATAACAATGCAGCTCAGTGTGGTGGTGTGAATATTTGTTCTGGCTAACATGATGGTCAGTGACCTGGCAGTGGATGAAAGCCTCGGGGCTGAAGCCAAGTCAACACCCCCGCCTGCCTTCGTTATGTAGAGCTGTCACTGTAAGCTCCACTTCACTAATGCACTGCTGCAGAATAAACAGGGAGTGCTATACCTTCAGAACTGACCCCACAAATGAATTTACAGGCGTCCTCTCTTTTTTGTGGTTTTCTTTCAACAGTTTAATCAATCTTGAGTTAGGAGTTAATTAAACTTAGTTTCCCCCCGTTCTCTGCTGGAAATAACTTCAATCTTCTATGTTCTAATAAATGCTTTCAGTGAAATATCCAAGTCGGTTATTAAAGTAACTCATATTTTTCAAATATTTATAGTTTTAACATAAAAAGAAAAATCCTGAAAGTAAAGAGAGTTATGAAGTGAGTGAAAATGAAACTAAAATGGGCATTTTAGCAAAAAACACAACTCAAATTTACTGGTAATTGACTATTTTTTGTGGACGTTTTATTTTGGACGTTCTAAAAATTCTGTCTTCAATAACGAGAAAGTTGTTGACAATTCTGTGTTTTACTGCCATCTTGTGTGAGTTTCAGCTCTTTATTACAATTTGGAAGGTTGGTTGCATTAAATATTAAAATATACCAAGTTAAACATAATTTTTAATTACCGTCCAAGCCTAAAAGCATGAGTAAGACTATTTCTGTTTTAAGATGTTTCTAATTTTGGTATTATAACATACTAGTTGGACACAGGTACTTCAGGAATTTCAGGAAATTTTATTTTGTCATCGAATCTATCGTTACCTCACTGTGGGATTATTGTAATGCCTTGTATGCTGGATTAGATAAATCTCTGCATTGCCAATATGCAGAGAAGATTTGCATGTTAACGATCCAAACCATCCAAAATGCAGCAGCTCATCTTTTAAAAGATACAGAAAAACTTTATATCTCAAATTATACTTGCTCTACTTTGACTTTTGTGTTTGGATCGATTTCAAGATTTTATTGCTTACTTTTGAAGTTTGAAAAAAGGCTAAACCCCATTATATTTCTGAAATCTTAACATCCACACTCTAGTAAGAGAACTTCAGTTGACCGACCAGTTTCTCTTAGATTTCCAGAGAGCAAACTTTTCAATTTGTGTCCCTAACCTTTGGAATTTGCTTAAGACACATTTTTTTTCTTTGGCATTTGATTCTAGCAGTTTATGGCCTTAAATATTGTTGTTCTCTTGTTGTTGTTTGACTTTTTTCACTTTATTGAACTGCAAACCATTTTGGTTTTTATGCACCATATAAATAAATTGGCATTTACTTTATCTTTTAATATGAACAAAATAATCATTACTCATCTAAGGAATTAGCTATATTTTTTTGTCTAATACATGATTTTCTGGCATAAAGAAAAGTCAACTCATTAAACTGAGAACCATATAAAAAGTGGGGGTATGTTGCCAATTGAGAAAAACATCCTGCAGGTACAACTGAGGAAAGCTGACGCAACACTTTGAATTCTGCGGCACTCAAGCAGCAAAGCCAGCCTTTTACACCTGAACTGCTGCATGTCATCTGCATAACAACTGCTAAAAACCAATGTACTGCAGCAATCATCCCAGAAAACTCAACGCAGCTACACTGACAGGTATATTATCTCAGTGCTGCAGTCATAACCACAGCCCTGCCTTGGCACCGCCACTGTGACAGCTGGTGAAGCTGCTCCTCCACTGTTATTTCTATATGCAATGTTACAGCACTGTGCTCATACAGTCACGGCTCAATGACATAATAAATGACACTGTATCTTTCCGTGTGAGACCTAGGAAATGCAAAACCCTTTTGCATTGTAATGAGAAAATTAACCTTTTTGGGGGGTTGAACTAGCAATATATTTCAAAGGGTATGTAGATTGATCTTACAAGTTAGAGTGAATGTTCTTAAATATTTCTTATATTTAGCATGATAAGAATGTCCTATATGAAGGACATGCAAGTTGAACATTTGAAGAAAAAATAAGCACAGTAACCAAAATAAATTATTTCCGTCTATTTGGTTTATCTCAGAAACCTGCTATTAAGAGTACAGAATAATGCTGCATCCAGATCAAAATGAAAACTATGATTAAATATTAAGATGTAGATGTGTAAACTATTTTTTTATGGTTTGCTGGTAGATCAGATTTGATAACAGAGAAATAGTTTTAACAGAATGGTTTAAGAATCAAATTTCTGTCCAGTTTAATTTAAATGCAACACAAATTAAGAACAAAGGTTGTCTGGATAAGGAAACTGCATTTGTATCCTAACACTTTCTTCTTTTCCATTATTGTCCAGCAAAATACAAGATATTTTCTTATATTATATAGTTGATTTTTAGGAGCAAACTGTTTCCTTTTATAAGCTAAAGCACATAAGAGTGCACAACCTGCCCATACAGCAGTTTAGAGAAGCACTTTAGTCTCTCGGTTTAATGCAATGCAACCACCAATTTCACCCTGTCAATAAATTTGTTTGGTTTTATACTTATTGTAGGAAATGTTTTGATGTATGCAATGTATTTTGAGCTGGGATTAGGGCATTTATACAATACACATCTAGATGAAATGTAGGATACTAAAGTGCAGAGGGAAATGACTCTACTACTGCTAGAGCACTAATACCAGTTAGATAAATCTGTGGTATGGCCTTGGCCTTTAACTGCATCTCTGTGCCAGTACTATACACTTTTGAGCTATTGATAGATGGGTAACATTCAATTTCGCATTTTAGGTCAAAAAATAGTTTTATCTATTGGATCATGTTAACCTTCAAAGTTTATTTAAAAAAAAAAACAACATTGAGACTTTCATTGCCTAAAGTTAAAATAAAACACAAAAGATTTGAACAGACAACAGAACCATTGACATTTATTTTTGTTTAACTGTATTAAACTGATCATTTTCATAGAGTCTTGCACTGAGTATTATTGAAAAAAGAATATTGGGATGAAGCACAGTGCAGAAAAAAGTATTTCTGTCCTTAACTTCCCCCTGAACCTAATAAGTGGTAGTTGAACTCTGGGTGGCATTTAGCCCAACCTTTTTGATAAGAGTTTCCATTTAGTCGTGGTGGAGGATTTTCAAGCATGAATGCACGTTTTAAGGCCATGTCACAAACTCTCAATAGGATTTAATTTAGGGATTAAATTAAGCCACTCCAAAACCTTCTTTTGGTTGATTTGTGCAATTCAGAGGGGAACTTGATGATTTATTTTGGATCTCCCAGACCTTCACACCTCCACAATCATTAGATGGATGGATGATTTCTCTTTTTTTTTGAAAGGCTGTTAGTTTCAGATACCACAACATAAGCACCTTTCAAAAAGTAATGCTGTTGTCACAGTAGCACATATAATAACTGTTTTTATTTTTCAGCTATGCAAATCTGGTATTTATGGTGTTATTTTGGTTACCAGTGGTTTTGGTCTTGACCTTTGCCCTGTCTTTTTATTATTGTTGAATCTTAAACACTAAGCGCCGATAGTCGAGAGCTTAATGCTCCCGGCTGGCAGCAGGGGTTCGATTCCCGGCTCTGACCACACCACATTTCGTTGCTTGTGACAGTGCGATGACAATATAGTTGAATTATTATTACTAACATTAACTGAAGCTAGCACAGCTGCAGTAATTTAGATGTCCCTGATTCATTTTGTGACCACCTGGATGAGTTGACCATACTATATAAAATAATTTTGAAAGGCTAGAGAAGGTTCACTGTTGGCTGCCATTTTTCAATTTGTGCGTAATGGCTCTCTCTGAGGTTCACTCAAATCCCAAAGCTTAAAAAATGGCATACCAATTTCCCAACTGACATATGTCAACCACTTTCATTTTCTGATTATTTCTGTTTCTTTAAATGAGAAATGTTTTTTTTGAGTTCCTCTTGCCAACTTCATGTCAGACAGGTTCTGTTTGAATTATCTTATGATCTAAAACAAGATCGTAAAACAAGAGTTACATTTGATAGAAAAGATAGGACAAACTTACGTTATGACCCAGATGTTCTTAGCTACTTTTGAATCTGTTAAATGAACTCTTGAGATATCATTTAAAGCTAAATGAAGTAGGTGCTAATTGAACTCAGCAGCTTTTTTTAATCTGTAAAACTGTGTGACACATTCATTTTCAATCACTTACAGTTTCCTTCTGTATTGAAACAGCAGGTTCTCGGTGTTGTCAGTATTACAAGTTGTACAGACACAGTCTTAAAAAGGAGAGGTGTGCATGCAGTCTTTAGATAAGTGGCAGCGCTGACATTTATCTGCAGACTGTTGAAGATAAACCTCCAAAGTTAAGCTGCAATGAATCAGAAAAGGCAGAAAAGGTGCTGAGCAAAGTCTTCTGTAAGGAAAAGCAGGATAAATAGTAAATATGCACCAAAGCTTATGAAAGATTGAATTTTAACACCTGCTAAAAACTGTTCGACTTACTTCAACAAACTTGTACTGGAACAGGGAGTACCAGGGTTTTAGGTTTAAACTTAAAAGTAACAAAGGGAAGAAAATGTCACTCTGTTATTCTATTAGTGCTATACCATCATGGATATGTGTCATAAAAACAACACACTTCCTTGGAACATATTTACTGAAACCTGTTTATAACTTGAGAGATTTTTTACAGGCATCAGCGAAAACTCACAGTAGCCACAGTAAATACATGCCATCCACGGTTGTAATGTGAGTTACTGATGTGCTTTTAATGCGTTTTGTATGGAAAAGCATCTCAGAGCAGCAGTGCAATAAGCTTCAAGGAGATGCTCCCATTGCAAAATCAGAGTAGCTGCATGTTAAATCATCAGAAACTCAGACTGGAGAGAGGGAAAGCACACATTCATACATACAGGAGTTTAAAATCCCATTTTAACCTAACAAATGTTTTTAGACCATTAAATGAAGCCAGGGTCTCTGAATAAAACCTATAGATGTGTAAGGAGAAGACGCAAACAGAAAACGTCAAGACTCTAACCCCAGCTAGGATTTTGGTGCAATAGATTTTTGTCTGTGGTTTTCACTGAAGGGAAAACAAAAGAAAAATGCCTTTAAGAATAAAGTACATATATTGCATGTCACTCAGAATAACTCTCTAGGGGAAAATACTGCGAGCAAATCAAGAGAACATCTCAAAAGTATATTAAAGGCAGTTTGTCACTGGAAAGTTTGATGCAACCCAACACAAAGAATGTAGATATTGGATGACACAAAAAATAAGATAAGGTTCCTATACAGCAAACTTTATAAAGGAATGTCTCAAAACATTTGAGATTTGAGAATAGATGCATGAATTAAACAGAAACTGGCTGTAAACAATGGCTTGTGAAGATTGTCTTTTTCTCCTTGGTTTATGGATGAATAACTAGTATACATTATCAGCTATTCAGTACTTGTCATATTATGTGAAAAGAGATGTTGGGTGAGAAAAATTACACATGAACTCTTTAGAAAAAACCTGGAAAGTAAATTTTATGCTTGCACTTCTTCCCTTGCAGAAGACATCCATTAATTTTTATCCTTAGGTTGAAAGAACAATAAAACTTTTTGTAATCTTGCAATGTAGCCCAAATGAGACTCATAGACGTTAGGAAAAACATTTGAAAAACATCGATGGAAATTATTGAACTTATTGAACAAATACTACCCAAAAAATATAACAGGCAAGATAGCGCTTATTCCAAAACATAACTTTTACCATTTGGTGTGGGATGTATTATTGTATGTTTTACTGTAAGCTCTACAATCTATTTTCATCTCTGTAGCACTTTGAGATTTCTTTGAAATGTAAGGTGCGTTATAAATAAAACTTATTATTATTATTATCATTATTCTTGTCTACAAAGACAATCCCTTGATACATCTTTCCAATTTTTAGATTTGTTAATATTTTCAAGCTGCTCACCCTTAACACAGATTGGGCATAAAATTATTTTAGATAAGTAACACTGATTATCTTTTCATCATTGCTCATGTTCGCTGGATATTCCAGATAGTGAGTGAGAATTTTAATGGGTTTGATAAGAGCCAAATTGTGATGGATAGACAAGTAGGTCAGCGTCTAAAACTGCAGCTCATGTGGGTTGTTCCAGATCAGCAGTGGTCCGTAGTGAACCAGTGACGGGGTGAGCCAAGACTCACCGATACCAGGGGGAAGGGTTGGCACGGTGATCCAACATCACCGTAAATTACTGCACGAGGTAAGGATGCTGAAAACACTAATTGTTAAATATGAATCTGTTAAATCTGCCGTGATGGGTCGACATCGCTCACCTGGCTGACACACGGCACCGTGGTGCAATAAGGAAGGCAGAGGCATGGCACAGATTATGGAGAGCAAAAGAAAGTCACAGTAGAGATAGAAATATGTTCATTTTTGTGCTTGTCATTGCAAGAGTGATTAAATCAAAGCATGGCATGCTTGTTCGTTGATTTTATGCAACTGTAAATAAAATCGAAAACTAATGGATGGTTTTTTCACAGCACAATTGTATCTTCTGCTTTGCACTTGAAGGGCTGTCGAGCATAGTGTTGTGAATGTACGGAGGCGAACACAAATGTGCAACAAAATAAACACTCCAACTTAGCCCACAAACACAATGAGTAACATTTCCAAAGAGCCATCAGATCAGATTAATGTCAAGACTATGCATGACTGCCCTCGTCCTTACTGGTGCTGCCAAGGCTTTAGTGTAAAAGACTAACAGTGACTGACAAAACCCTATGATAACTTCACAGCTGCATAAGGTGTGCTGGCTTTAGCACAAACTTCATAGGCAACAGCCTCCCAGGAAGTAGGTAGGCTCCATATTCACTGAAAAGAATAAAGAGAACCCTCTGATTTACCCGCAGTGCATCTCTCTTTGTTAATCTGTTTATGTTTTGCAATGGTTCCTGCTGTAAAATTAGGTCATTATAACATGAGCCAATAAAACACAAAACAACATTTATTAATCATTTATTTTACTTCTGGATAAACAAACTGAAATTACTAAGACACAAGTAATGAGTAGCAATGCACATTGGTTTTAATGAATTAAACAGGCAAAAAAAAAAAAAAAAAAAAAAAAAAGATTTCCTATTCAGACAGCATGACAGTGACTCATGTATATTTGATGAGTGACTTGGTGTAGCAGTCTCATGTTGGAGCTGGTGGGTCTTATCAGTGGAAAAGCAAATGCAAATGCACAGCAGGCTTCGACATAAAGAGGCTTTCTGCCTCTGTCCATGTCCAACGAAGACCTATGTGTGGAAGGAATTATACTTTTATTATCTGCCATGGTATATTTGTTTCCCCCTACAATGGTGGTATTTGAAAATGAGGCAAAGAGATTTAAAGTTGTTTCCATTTTAGTCCTTCATCTGCAGGATTTAAACAAAATACATGATAAAGGGAATAGATACATGTTTTTCCTAACATTTTCAAATTCAGTCTATTTGATGGTAAAAGCCAGAGCTGAGGATTTTAACATATTGCAGAGGGATTGTAATCTCAGCATGGATAATTTTGTGAAAAAATGATCTGGGTTTCTTTTTTTTCTTTTTGCACTCAAATAAATTGTTGAATTTATTCATAAATTTTCTAGTTTGAGATCATGTAACTGCAATAAAAGTAATATCTAAATGATCTTACACTTTACTAGGGATAGCAGTTAAGTGTTGAAGATCCAGTAAGGCACATAAAACTGGGCTAATTTTTCCATGTAGTAAAAATCAACCTTATTTGCAGAGCATCTAATCAAAACAGGTTCTAAACATATTTTACTGTAACTTGGCTGCACGCACTGGATACTCAAATACTTCTCTGAAAAGCCTGAGGCGGACATGAAAGAGACAATTTAAACAGGAACCAGAAAAGAACACAGTTTTTGAGTCCAAACGTTATTAATAGACCTAATACAAATTAAATATATATATTCTTCATGGTGCCTTTGTGACCTCAAACTTTTGGTCCCAGACTGCACGCAAACGTTTAAGAAAAGACAAAGCATTCAGCTGTTGTGTTACTCTTCAGTGGAAACTGCTCACACTTTAGGCTCAGCTGAGGAATATGCAGTATTCTCTCCTTTTGAAATCTCTATCTGGTAGTTACTCATCCTGGGAAACATAAATGAGTCCCCAAGTTATTCCTATGAGGAAGAAAAAAATCCTCTTGCTGTAAAAGCGACTGCTGAATGACTTTGCATTCATTCATTTACAGATAAGTCAAATCTAGTTTAGCAACCGACAGTCATTCTTCGTTTACAATGCACTGTTTTGGCCAGTTTTAACTCTAGAATATTCTAGCCATTCTTCAACACAGTGTTCTCAGAACAGAGTGAGAAGACCGTATCCATGGCAATAAATACTCCTTTATTATTTAAATATAGATGAATGAAAAATATAAAGTGGTTAAAGCTAAAAGATGACCTGCAGTCACCTGGAAATTAGCACAGCACGCTGTTAGTTGACTCAGAATAGTTCAAAAACAGGAAACGGCTAAATGTAACAAAATCCTGAGAAAAGATTTACTGTTTGCAAAGAGGTGAAACTAAGTTTCATCTCTGCCTAACGTCTTTGAATACATAAAGTCGTGCTAATGTGTATTACATTCAAGTGCCAAATAACATTTTAATGGACTGCGCATTGTGTTTTTAGTTCACCAGTGTACTAAATTAGATTTCTCCCCTGGATGCTAATTTAAGTTTGACAATTTACACAAGCGAGCAGCCAGCTGTTAAAAACAATCTTCAGTAAAAACATCCTGGCTTTGAAAATCCGACACTCTGCCTGCCAAGCTGCTAACATCCTGGAGGCTGTTTCAGCTTCTGTCAACTTTTCTGAGTCTTTTGAAAACTTACTGCCTGAATCACAAGCTGCTGCTTACTGGTTCAACCCGTACAGTCACTGGTGCAAAACACAACATGTCTCAAACGTGTGAATGTCACAATAGAGTTCTGCATCAATAAATTAAACATTTATTTAATGTTTTTACATTTTCATAATGTAAAGCATTTTAACTGCTTTGTTGCTGAAACGAATAAACTTGATTGATTGAAACTTTATAAATATACTCAAATGAAAAGACAGAAAAGTACTTTTTTTACAATAATACTTTTAAGGTTTGTGCCAGTATGTTATATGTATATATTGGTGTTTAAAACAATGTTTAGAGTTTATTTTAAAACCATACAAAGACAATCTAATTTAACAAATATGCTAATGTCTACGAACATATAACTTAAATTATATTCAAAACAGACACCGGTGGGTGTTACTTTCTGCAATTTAGACACCTAACATGTAATAAACTAAACTGAAATTAGTTTAATTAAATTTCCTTAATGCATCTGTCACACTGTTTCATAGATTTAGCCTAATTGAGCCATGCGATCAATTTATTTTGAATCTGCCTTCTGTTTTAATGGCATAGGAACATACATTTAACATACATTTAGTAGCGCCAATACTAGGGCATTTATATTTTTATAAAGTATAAAGTCAAGTATTTCCTTTTAGACATTTTAGACATATTTTGACACACACCTCCTGTTTTAACTGATAATATTCATATGAGTGGGATAAAAGTGTTATGTCAGTCTTATTGTTATTGACAGTCTACTATTTTAATTGTAACCTTTATTTTTATGCCAGAGTGACAAAAGAAAAATAAACATATTAGTTCCAGAAGAAATAAAGAATGGAAAGACACAATTATTTCTCCTTTAAAAATGAATATTGATACTTCTTAAATGTGAAATGATTACATTTAACCTACTGTCGGATAAATTTAACATCCAAAAAAGTAAATTCATTCATTCATTCATTCTCAGTTCTAAAAACCTGTTTGTTCTTAGATCCATTATTCTGGTCGCAGTAAGTGCGTGACACGATCTGATCCAAAATTTACTTGCTTTCCACAAAAGCAAAATACTGCAGAAAACAACTTCCAAAATTGCCTTTCACAGACTAACACTGGCTTCTGAGCAGATATTCATTATCCAAGTAAAATAAGCTGCTATTTACCCAGAATTCAAATATGCAGCGTCCTCTTCATTCCAAAATCAATTATGTATTTGTTTTCAGCTCGTGTGTGTTCTAAAGGGCGGTTAATAATGAAGAAATGTCTTTTGTTTAAATAGATAACAGTCTATGTTCTCACAGTGTACTTGGGTTTATTGGTTTCCAGTGTAACAGTACTGAAAAAAGAAAGAACGTCTGGAGTAAGAAGAATGGCCAGGTTGCTTAATCTAATTTTTTGTTTTACTTTGTCTATAAAGGCTTCTTAGATAATTTGAATGTTTTTATTAATACGAACTACATCCTGATCGTCTGCATGGCCCATGAAAATATAAATGGTTAACTGTAGACATTATGGTTGGTGCTTTATTTCTATATAAGCAAATTCTAGTAATTCAGTGTATTTGGTCTGTTGAACTTAATTTAAGTCCGAAATGAACATGAAGCTGTAGCTGCAAATATTTCATCCTTAATCCAACATTGGGTTTGAAAAAAAATAATCACTTCTCAGGTGTGTATAATAAAGAAGTTACATAACAGTTTAAATAGTTGCTTAAAACTAATATTTGAATAATTTAATTTCAAAATCAACACTAAATTCTGCTGTAAATAATCACTGCAGCTTTCAAATTATTTGGTTTTCCTGAATAAAATTGCTCATGACAACACAAATTTGCAATTTAGGTGTCTCTCAAGTCAGTCAATGGCTTCAATAGCTACATCAAGCCTACTTAAGATATATTACGTCAATCGTAGAAATACGGCCAAATTGGCCATAAAGTTCGAACCATAGGAAGATCCTTGCACAAACAAAAGAAAATAAAGTACAGCAAATAGCCTGCAAGTTCCAGCCAATAAATTTGGAAACAGTTTATAAAGTAAAAACAAGCAGATTTTACTTAATAATAATAATGGATACTGTTGGGTAGTGTTAACTGAATCTATGAAAGACACAGACTGGGACATGACATCAACGGAGAGCCGACGTTTCCTTTTAAAACGTCACATAAGCAGCTGTTTATTTAAAAACAAACAGTTTTTAAATAAAATATTCTTCAAGAGCAGCAAAGAAATTGTAAATGTTTCTTTGTGCAACCCATCCCAAAAAATTTATTATCTGTTAAGGCACAAGTGACATCTTTTAAATTAAAACCAACATTAAAAGTAATTTCACCACCCCAAATAACCCACAAAATCCAGTCAACTCAATCACAAAAATATAATTTGTAAGATAAACTTCAAGTCTTTTTTTCCTTTTATTGGAGGTGGAAGAGAAATGTCCCCCATCCAATGGGGGCTGCTGTGCTTTATCTAGAAACCAGAAGGCTGGCAGATAAGATGGATTCAATCAGGTGTCAGGAAATGGAAAATGTCATGAAGTCTGAGAGGAAGCTGAAGCTCGAGTGTCATTGGACCTTTCAACAGGACAATGACTCCAAGTATATCTCAAAGCCCACCCACGGCTTGGTCTGAAGAGGTCGTGCACTAGAGAGGCCTTCCCAGTAGCCTCACTTTAACTCCATTGAAAATCTCTACACTGATTTGAAAGAGGCAGCTGCAAACTGCACACCAAGGATATTAATGAACTGGAGACTTGTTCTCACAAAGAATGGGCAAAGGTTCCTCAAGAACGCTGCCAAAAGCTGCTGTCTGCCTGTGATTCACTGTCACGTAAGATCATAACAGCAGAAGGCATCTCTACTAAGCATGAAGCAGCTGATCATTTTACAAGCTGCAGAAAGCATTACAGGTGCCATTTTGTGTTCAATTTGGGGAAAAACACTTGTAATATTAGCTGAGTCAAACTATTTAGATTATTTTGGTTTGTTTAATGCAAACAGCATGAAACTGTTGGGGTTTAGTAACTTTAGGGTCAGGTGTGTGTCGGTGTTTCTCTAGCACAAGTTTAATAATGTTTCCACTAAAGAAATCAAATATTTGAATAAACTAAACTAATCTAAACTGAATGCTGTTTCTACAGTAAAGTGGAGTCATAAAACTGGCATCAGCAAGGAAGCTGTTCTTCATCTGCCATCAGCTGAAAACACACTGATAAATGTGGCCTCCCACAGTGGAAACACAAACATTAACAGATGAGATTATTTTAGCATGAAAATTATCAAAAATACTTCTGAAATTAGAGTTTTAAAAGTTTTTTTTCCCTTAAGAAAAAATGGAAAATACAGTTTTTAAGACAAAAACAATGCCCTAAACTTCTCTTTTCTGGTTAGTCATGCTCCAAGTTTTCACCACAAGACTGATAATAAAGTTTTAAGGTGTTAAAAAATTGCTTAATAACTATATACACACACATTTTATACAAGTTTGCCTTTTGATCTGGTTGCTTTCATGCACTTTTTTTTTTACTTCGGTCAGCAGTAACCTAAGATTTCAATTTCTGAAATTAATTCAATTTTATTATGTTATACTGAATCAAAGTTAATCTGCTTCTTCTAGATTTCCCTCTGCTCTTTTTCTCGCTGCAGTCTGTTTTGCATGCTGTCTGATAAGAGGGTGCTAATAGTATTAGTATCTCTGATTACCAAGCCAAAAAGAGAAATGTCACTGCTGATGAAAAATGTGTGTCAACCACAGCAACCTCACATCATAACTGCTTTGTGACAGGCAGCGATTATTCGCGGTTGAAAGGAATCGCTCCAGGATAAATTGGACATTATCACTTAGTTTATTCCACAGGGACCTTGTGGCAGAAAGTTGACTGACATTATCAACATCTTCCCACAAATAATCATTTCGAATTAATTTTGTCCTGTTTTTTTATTACACGTCACTTTGAAAAGGTCACAAGATTTCTGTGTCAACAGAAGCTGACAGTATTTTTAATTTATTCTACATGTTATTTACAAATAATGCCAGTCAAAATGTTATTTTTTTTCTAATTTGCTTTAAGCATTCTTAATGTGGTTATCATTTTTGCAAGTAAAAACTGAGGCTAAAAATGTCTATAACAGGACTGGACTTAAAGCATTTTTATTTTTCTCTCTCTAAAAGGGAAAACTTCCAGTACTTACAGGTTTTAAAAGTAGCACTTGACAAGGGAAGGTTTTCTGATGTTCAGACCCGTTATCCGTAGAAGCAGTGGTTTCTGTTAGATAACTCTTGCTATTCAAAAACAACCCCCAAATTTGTTTACCAGTATGTCATCATCATTGAATATGGGAAGATCAAAGTCAGAGAAGCTTTCTACCTTAGGTAAAATTGTTGTTACATCACCATGTAAAGCTGTTATCTGTTAAAATAACTCTGCAGGTCATAACGAATGAAATCCCACAAATCCATAGGAAGTGGAACGATTTCACTATTTTTTAGCATAACTGCCGTAAAAATATAGAAAATAGCAGGTATTTTTAAGTTTTGTTTTCTTCATACAAACAAAATGTCATCTAAATTCATTTTACAAGATAGACAATTTATGTCCAGTTATTTTAAAACCAATTCCTTTTTTCATTGAAGTACAATCCATGAGTCCAATTCAAATAACTCCATACAGCAATCTAAAATGCACATTGTATAACCATTGATTACATTTACATTCAGGGTAAAAATAGTTTCAGTGTGATTGGATGAAACATTGAAAGTCAATGATTTAGATATAGCAAGAGGTTGTTATTTTTCAGAACTCAAATAGCTCAACAGCAGTGATTATACACAACTGTGGAGCATTAGAGTTCAGCAAAACATGAGCAGATCACAAAACCAATACTAAGAAAATATACAAGTTTTGATACAGCAGCAATCTTTTTTGATGGTAGAGGTGTTTTTCTTATAAAAAGCATAAAATTCTCAATCTCCACATAAAAATATCTTCTAGATATGTGTTAATTTAGCTATATAATCTATAGATTATGTCTGAATATTTAGTAATTTTCTAGCAAAAGAAGAAGATGGCAGTCCTCCAAAACAGGAACATCTGACTGTTTTAGGGAGGAAGGAATCATGTTTGGTATGGCATTTCTAAATCACTAAGTAATAATTTATTTAATGCAGCTGCAGATTGTAAAAGAAAGTCATACAATTCACTAGAATATATCAATCCTTGATTTCATTTCAAAATGCATCAGATCTTAACGTCTTCATACATCTATAAAATGTGTGGTATAACCAACATGTGCAATGATTGCTCCACACCCAGAATAAAATCCTGTTATTTTCAGTTTTATAGGCAAATTTTTACATAATTATAATGAGGGGGGAAAAAAGTTACATGAATGGTAAGGTATTCATCGTGTTATTGTGTCTGAAAGCTGGCATTTGCTAATTTTGACTTAACAAGTAGTGAAGCTAATGTTATTTAAAGTAACAGATGTATTTAATGTGCTTAATCTGAAAAAGGAAAAACAGCTGTTGTAAATAATGGAATAGATAAAGAAAAAAATTAATTAAAAACTAATAACAGTCAAAAGAGTGGTATTAAGTTTTGACTTAATGCACTTTCAATATAACTAGGTTGATGATTTCAGATGTTATTTAAATGGCAATAAGTTCTCTGGAGCAGCCTTGTATTATTTAAATAAAAAAAACTGCTTGATTTTCAAAACAACATTATGGCACAATGGCTTTGTCTCAAAAGATCAGGGATGTATTAAGTGAGCAAGTCATTAAAAATATTCCAATATCTACCTATAAATGAACACTGCAGGATTTATTTCTTAGTTTTCAGTGAAACAGATGCATTCTACTGACAGGCGTTTTGAAAACATGAAAAGAATAACCTGAACTGTTTCAGAGTTTAAATTAAACAAAAAGCTACCATATATAAATATATATGTATGACATTAATATCCCTTAGTACAAAACGAATGGAGTCATCACAAATTCATCAGGAGCGAACAAAGGGAGCTTTTGTCCCTTCCAACCTTTTGGATCTGACAGTTCCTCCCTCAGTGAGAGCAAACCAGGTCAGCTCGCAACAATTGCCTGAAAATACAGCACAGCACTCAGACTCAACAAGACAGACTCCCTAATGGGCGACGAGATGGAGCAGCATCTCTGCAGATCTTTAAAGTCCAAGCCCCGGCGAGGAAATCAGGAGACATTTCCAATGAATGAGCACTTTTGTCGATGTGTTATTCTAGGGAAAGGCCCAGGTAACTCTGCGACACGGATAATGGCTTCGCATGCAACTTGGCTCAACTTGGAAGAAAATACAAAGAGAAAAAAAGGTGGAACTACATGCAAAGTCTGAATATTTTTTGTTTTCTTTAAAAATGACAGATCCAAATTAACAGGGTAAATTAACTTGACCACCAGTTACCTCTCTTCTGAAAAGCCAGTTGATAGTTTTATCTTTAATACAAAAATGTTAGCAATTAACATTTTAGCTACACTTCAGAGTGTAATCAATGTTGAGAGGATCACATTTTATTCACTGCTTGTTTAAAAGCAAAGGTCAGCAGCAATTTGGTGGTGTATTATATTCAGATGTTGGAAGAGTGGACTAAAGATTATATAATTAGGCTTAAGAGTGGCATTGCTTCAATATTTTTTTTTACTGAAGTATAAAAAAGTACTTGAGTACTTTTTGTCATTTGGTAAAGTAAAACTGCTACACAAGTACAAAGTGTAAGATTATAACATTTTGTCAGAAAGACAAAAAAAATCAGAGTTATATGCCAATTCTGTTTTTCTTAAAGAATAAAATGAAACATAAGCAAAACAAATATTACAAAATAAATTCAGGGAAACAAATTACATTTGCAAATTAAGTTTTATTCGAAACCTAAAGTTTTTATAACAAATTCAGACAGTTGATCATGTATATACAGCTCTGGGAAAAAAATAAAGGACCACTGCACTGAACCGCACTGAAAACCTCCTGGTTTCTGAATTCTTCCTGAGTTAAAACATTAGTGTTGTTGTTTCTAAATGAATTTGAACTTATTTTCTTTGTATTATTTGAGGTCTGAAAGCACTGCATCTTTTTTGTTATTTTGACCATTTCTCATTTTCTGCAAATAAATACTAAATCTTTGCTTGGAATTAGGAGACATGTTGTCAGTAGTTCATAGAATAATTTTATTCAAACATATACCTAGAAAAGGTAAAATCAGAGAAACTGATTATTTTAAGTGATCTCAATCTTTTCCAGAGCTTTAAATTAGAACAGAACAAATATACTTTTATTGACAATGTATGTTTTTTACCATTGATTAATTTAACTTTAAATGGCTGTCTCCTCAGCAGGTAGAAAACGACACTGGAATAATGAAGCTTATGTACAAGAAGTCTCGCTTTCACAAAATGTAAATGTGTGACTGTGTACTGGTGCAGGTTTGGGGTAAAATATACATCAGAAGTAAAGTATATAGTCATGCACAACTATATCTAGAAGTTTTTCAGGGTTTTTGTTTCAAAATATTATCCAGATCAGTGGAATGGAGTAAACTCTGATTATATCGCATGAATTAAATCTGCAGTTTAGTTTATGCAACTCAAAAACAATGGTGCCAGAATTTGAAATCAAGTCTGTGTTTAGGATTCAAAGATCACCTTAGTGTGTACAGGGAGATTAAGACTAAAATTAAATATGGATTTTTCAGTGATTGCTTTTTAAACAACCCAAACAGAGTACTGAGCTTTTAGCAGCTTTGATTTGATTGAATGCTTAAAGTTAAAACAAGCACATTCTCGTTTTAATTATTCAACAACATGAGCTGGAATTAATTAAGGTATGAAAACATCATTTCAGTTCCGGGATGGGAATAAATGTGCTGTTGAGATTAGCATTTAGAACCATCACAGGCCGAATAAATGATGGATGTACTTAAGTTTAAAATGCAAAACGTGTCAGTGAAAAATCAAAAGAGCAATGCTTTCTATGATGTGTGAAAATCTCCCAAATCTGACCTTTGGATGATAATTTACATACAATGTTTATAGCTTATTCTTCTTCATCATCACCATCATGTGTGATAATATATTCTCAACTACACCTGCTAACAAAGCTGAAACAGTAGAGTTTATCCTGGTAGTCTCCATCAATCTGTCTTCTCTGACGGGTAAATCTTTGCAGGGTCATGACAGAGGCTGATATTTGCATTCAGCAGTTAAAGATGTCATGAGGAGGGGTAAACACTGGATAAGTAGCCAATCAATCACAGGGCAACACAAAGACACAAAGTGCATTTGCATATTGCAAGGGAACGCAAAACATATCGCAAAGGAATGCAATACTTTTGTGAGAGAACGCAAAAGAAAAATGTTTCTCCATGTACCCTAGGGGGCTCTGTAACTCTCAACCTTCTTACCATCCATTTTTATTTCAGATGTTCAACACTGTTGGAATATCCTGCTCAAATCCAGCACACAGTTCAGTAGACTGGATGTTTCTTGGCCTGTAGTTTTGCTTTAATATGCCAATTTGGGATTGAATGTTTCAAACCCCCAAGAATACCGAGAGTTTTAGATGGCAAGCAAATCCTTCAGTCACGATTAGCTGGATATGTTTAATGGTTATTTATGATGCAATAAGTTGTGCTGTGCCTGTCAACTTAGACTGAAGTTTGATTTACATAATTTGTACTTTTTTTTTTTTTTATTTTGGCAGCAGATGGTTCTCTTACTTTACTGGCGTTGATGGATGAAAGCAACACGGGCTTAACATGAACAGCTGGCTGAATAACATGAAGCAGTCTACCAGTCCTTGCTAATATTAAATTAGATTAAACCACAGAGGATATTCTGAGGGAAAAATTAACAAAACAGCAGGTTTTGCTGATAAGCCAATGGGGTCACAACTGATTTGTGTTGAAACTATTTAATCTTTTGCTGAAATCAGATTTTTTTATTTATTTGTTGAGTGATCATTCATACTACTACTGAAATGCAGGCTTGTGTGTTAATGGTTTACAACAAAGCGACTCACATGTGCAGAATGCGGCATGAGCGTTTAGACTGCAGATGCTTTGAAAACTAGCAGATATGCATTTGACTTAGTACCACTTATGGATGTGGCATAAAACAGAGTTTTGGGAATTAAAAGATCATAATTGTCAAAATACCAAAGTATAAACTATAACTGAATTATGAACTGAAGCTTACTGCGATGTCTGATCATCAGGATCCAGTGGAATGTATGTATGATTGCATTAAATAGATTTCTTGTTTTGTAAAGTGCTTTGAGACAAAGTGCTGTGAATTGATTCTGTATAAATAAACTGAATTGAACTGAATTCATTCATTTAGCATGTCTACACCATTCATTTCTGTTTTTGCTAATCTTCACATTCACAGATTGGATCATTTCAAAATGTAAAAGTCCATCCTATGTATTTTTTTATATTGAAAGCTAATGAGCATGACCACAGGTGTCATGTAGAAAAAGATTTGCATTCTTACAAGAATATTGTCCACATGCTGGCAGTTGAGGTAGCCAACGAGACCAGTTTAGTGGTCAGCAGGTTAAGATGGTGCTGGTCCGTCCAAGTTATTGCTCTCCTCATTCAGTGAGGATTTTGCAGCACATGAGATGCAGACGAGTCTGCTAAGATATCTTACTCCTGACTGAGCTTTGTCAGCTCTTTAAAAAGTCTTGTGCTGGGCCAGGCTGGCTGTTGACCCCAGGCAGCTTCTGTAGTGCCACTCAAAGCGATGCAGCCTTCAACTGTTGGGCGGCTTTGTAGAACAGAGATTTCTGTCGTTTCTGACCAGCCTTTCATTTTTTCATCTTTATTAATGATGCTGCTATTAGTTAGTGCAGCTAAAATTTTATATAGATGTTGAACTAATTGCTTTCTTGCATTTAGTTCTGAGTACATCTGTTATTTATTCAATATATTTGGATGAATAACATTAGGATAAATTGGTTGAAATTGGTGAAAAACCTTTAACTCTTAGGATGACACCATGTTTATTGCTGCCTTAGGCCTTATATTCAGAAGCAATTATTCAAAAATGGCAAAAATCTAAATTTTAATTGTTTACTTTCGTTGCATCTCACTGACAGCTTAAACTGTAGAAGGTTTAGGATGAGTGTTACTCTCCTTAAGTCAGCCAATTACAATGACTGTTTAACAATAATGCCAAATAAGGTCAACCAATCCCTTTTTTACATTTGAAAAGGAATGTGTGTGCTGAAATTGCTTTTAACCTTTTCACTAATGCATTGTTGACTGCCATAGTTGCTTGCTACTGTTTATTACTCTGAGCCAGGTGTTATGATATTGCAGAAATCACTCAAGCAAGAGTTTCAAAAAGGCAATAAAATGAAAAATGTCTCTGATCTGTTTTAAAATGTGTTTAATGTGCTGTCAAAGTTTATGACATTTCTTTTTAGCCAGACGTTGATTAGAAAACCCTAAGATAGGAGTTTTAATGTCACTCTTCCCATTCCACAATCGCTTTGGACAGCATTGGTAAGAGAACTGGGATGTGGCGGTACTACTAAGCAGCAGGTGAGAGCCACAGGGTTGAGCAGGTGCAGCTATTGGAGTCATGCATCTTAATAACAGAATCATTTTCCTGCAGCACAATAACAATCACACCATGATGAGAGACAAAGTGAGAAACCGTGTGATTAGAGAAAATCCCCCCCAGTAAATCATGTCTTCCCTCAGAAGACTGTGTCTTTAGTAAAACCTACCATTAAGTAAAATAAAACAGTTGCATCCAAAAATTATTCAACTTAGATTTACTGGAAAAATTAAAAAATTGGATATTTGCTATAAATTATACTAATACAAGGGTTTTTATTCAAATTGAGTTCCAATACAATTTGAATGACTACTTCAGATTTAGAATTATTAAGAGCACACATTTGCTAAATAGGTTTTATGCATCTTAATGTTGAGGTTTCATCTGTTTTGTGTGTGCTTCATTTAGAAAATATTACAGAAATTTGTGGTATAAAAAAAATAAAAAAACATGACAATTTTCACTGATTCAAAAGTAAAAGCGATAATTTGAGAGTTCACAGACAGAACAAATATTACCCAGGTAATATCTTAAAGTAAATGTTTTTTATTTTGACACATGAAAGTATCTACAGTAGTATTCAATTGTCTTATAAAATGTAACGGAGGCATTCTTTTTAAAAAATCTTATGCAATACTAAATGTTAAGCAGAGTTAGAAATTAATTTTCTCAATCCATTTCTGAGAGATTGTTTGACTATGTAAATTTAACATCCAAGTTTTTACTATGTTTATGTGTGGGGAGTCTCTTCTTTGATATTTGCTCCTCTGCGTTTTGCCCGCACTAAATCCGCTCTCTTGTTTTTGGAAAGGAACAAAACAGTTTTTTTTCTAAGACTTCACTTTCAAAAAGCTGAATTCATCAAGTAAAAGTGAAGCTCTTTGAAATATGTATTCTCATAAGACTAGTGGTGCAACTTCAGTCTACCCAAAGGATAAAGTAAGAAGTTTTCTTCAGTTCAGAGATGATAAAGCAAACTGAATCAATTAGATTATCACAAAAGTGCAAAAAGCAAGTATTATTTATTTGAAATACATAGGCAAGGAAATAAAATAATCTAATAATAAAACTACCTAAACCAAGTAGCAAATTGCTTTTTTTTATTTTTATCTATGACTGAGTAAGGAATGGTATTCTAATGTGAACATATTACACCATTGGTCAGCATAACAACCACCAGAGCGGGCCGGGATGACTGCAGCTTCGTTCTCAGCAAAACTTGAGGCAACTGATGCTCTGGATACGATTACTCATGGCCTGTAATTAACGTGAGGCATTCAAGACCGCAAATGTTTCTTACTCTGAAAGCCCTACAAGCACCAACTTTGCAAATGAGTCAATTTGTCATCCCACAGAGCTTTAAGCAAGGCGGAAAACATTAGCAGCTACGCCATTATCATACTCTCTACTGTCTCCCTCATTACCTGGCCTTAGTAATGCTTTCTCTCATAAGATCTACATTTTAAAACACCACTGGGTAAATGCATATTAGAAACAACGTATGTTCCCGAATGATGGAAAAGTACATTTAAATGTTAATATATAGCATTAAAGTAAGATCGCAAAAATGAAACCTTTAACACCGGACAAAAGAAAACATACTTAATATCAATTTGCCTCTAAGATGGCACGATACTCCAAATGCAAAAACAGACTGGAACTCAAGATGATTTATTTTTCTTTTCCCGCATTAAAAATGAGTCAGTTGGAAAATGTGAAAACAGACAAGGACAAGTGATTTAATGGATAGCCAATAATAGCATGGACCAATCAGAGAGTCATTTTCTTCCCTTTATTTTCAGTCATCAATCAGACTCTGAAGTAGCTACCTTCTATCAAATGTCCAAGGTAATGCTGAAAGTGGTTGTTAAGAACTACTTGGCGTGAGAGCCAATTTTCCTTCAGCCATCTAAAATTTTGACATTTTAACTGTATTTTTAAGCATGACGACAGAGGGAGGTCATTGAGGTCATTGATGATGGCAGTCAGACTAGGTCGAGGAATATTTAAATCATGGACAGCAGTCTTTTATGATGATGATCGTAACTTTCCCCTACATGTAGCTCAAAGACAAAGACAATGTCATTGTATTCCTTTACTCGTTTGCTTTGGTTTAGAGTAGAGATTTTCAACTCTCATGATCCACAGTTGTTTATGTTTTAGATATTTCACTGCACACCTGAATGAAATCAATGCATTACCTCCTCAGCAAGCCATTAAGTGCTGCAGAAACCAGGGAAAAACTTGCATAAAAGAGTCACACACCTGACTCTTTTATGCAAGTCAGGCGTGTGGAGGCATGGAAACAGCTAAAGCATGCAGGACAGAGTCCAAAAGATCAGGATTAAAAAAACCCAATTGGTTTATAGTGACATGTCTGGCAAAGATGGGGTTTGTAACGGAATAGCTAACTTTTTTTATTTTCAGAAATTTATTTTCAGGTCACTATCAGTGGATCAATGCATAGAAGCAAAGTATTTAATAGAAATGCATCAGATCAAGGCAGAAATAAGTGGTAAAGATTCCTATAAATAAGCTCCAGTGGATAAATCGTCACAGTAGGGTCAATTCAAACACAAAGCACACTACAAAATAATGTTTAAATGTCAAGTACCGTAATTTCCGGACTATAAGCTGCGACTTTTGTCACACGCTTTCAGCCCTGCGGCTTATACAATGATGCGGCTTATTTATGCATTTTTTCTAACGGCCGCCAGGGGGCGCTCGAGCAGAAAAGGTACCGTAAGAGTGAGACAGGTGGAATATATGTGTCGAGGAAGACGCAAGTTAATGTAACTTAACACGTTTCAATACACAGGAGGAAGATGAAGACGGCTCTCAGTGACTTTTACCGGTATGTGTATTTTGTTACTGTGTTTGTCTCAGAAATAGTTGTCAGTGGTAAAAGATATCAAAATGGAGAATCTGAAGCAATGCATGAAAGTCAACATCAATTACATTCGAGCCCAAAATAAGGAAAATCCCTTGAATATTTTGTTTAACAAGACAAAGTAAAGCAATAAAGCACATTTTTTTACTGATATACTCTCTCCTCTGACCCGAGGTGCAGTGAAAACCTTATTGCACATATTCCCTTACCTTCATGGTGGCAGAGGAAATAATCAAATATTACACTCACATAAACAGCACAAACTCGCTCTTGGATGTGGAACACGGAGAACTCATACCATGGTTCACAAATCTACACAGACCGGATCTATACCTTGGGTGCAATGTTCCAGCAAAGCTGAAAACACAATCTCAACTTGTATGACAGCTTCAGAATTATATCCTCTGGATATGAGTGTCATGGCTGCCCCAAATCACTCATTTCCCCTTTGTTTTTCTGGTAATATATTAATATATTACATTTAGAATAGGCTAGATACGCTTACACACAAAAATAAAGTATTTTGGTAGAAACTGTAGAGCAGGTTCCATACCCTAAGGCAGGAAAATCCTCAAACTCCATGTGTATGCTTAAGCTTCAAAATCCAAACTTGGTTCGACAAGAAGAACTTTCGATTTGTAGTTTTAGGAGAAGAAGTGTCACAGTTAGTCACATTTGGATTTCCTTCAGTGAAGGTTTTGGGGGAAAAATAAAAGATGTTCATTCAAAATCTAAAAATACTAAAAATCATTCTCTATGCAGCATAAAATCTGTAGATACTGACTCTTAATTTTTGCCCTGAACTACTCTGATCATACGCTGCAAAGACATGGTACTGTCTTGTGTTGCCACATACTGACCAGCTACATAGAAAATATAGCTTATTAAAAAATTTATTTTTTCCCCCTCCTACTCTTCAAAAACCAATCAGTAGCTAACATTTTCCTCCCCTGGAGATATCCACATCATATTAATGAACCTAAAGCAGATTTTGTGTAGAACAATGAGTTTTTGAAAAAACCATGAACTTGTAAAAACTTCAATCTAGTCACTGCTGATTATCTAAAACAACAAACTACAAAAAAACAAAGACAGCACCAATTCAAACCTACACATAGTTGATTAAAGGATTTACCAAGAAACAAACCCTTAACACAATCTGAATTAATCTGAATAAACACCCAACAACCATTGGGAGCTTCTGAGTTTCTCAGAAGCCAAAAGAAATTGGTTTTATGGATTTATTCTGAATTGTGAAGAGTAATAAAATTAATTCTCCAGGGACCGTCTCCATGATCAACCAACTTTCCCAGCACTAAAAAGCCTCCAGAGTAGAAAACATTGGAGCGCCTCAAGATCTGAAACATAATTTTAAACCCTGGGTTTCTGTGGATAAGCAGACCCGGCACTTTCTGAATGTGACCATTCAGACATCCATTGCTAATCCAAAGGGAGGGAAACCTTTATTCCTGTATTTATGTATTGTTTATTTGCACAGGGTCAAGACTTAAATATAAACAAATACTGAGCACTGACATTTATAACCTTAGCTAATCCATTTGAGCCTTTAATGACATAAAAGTATTTAAAAGACAATAAAACAACATAGCAAATCTGACAAATTGCTGTATTGAGCCATGTCTGCATCTATTCACATAATTTTAAGAAATGAGTGATAAACTCCTTCGTAAATCCTTTGAAAAAAGTTTTTTGATGAGTTTTGTCTCCAGTTTAGGAGAAGCTTTCACTTCTTAGGAAACTGACTAATCAGAGGCGTATTTGAGGTAGTAATGCAGACTAACAGACAAAGTCAGGGTTGACAGAGGCTTAAATATTCTATGAATAGATAGTAGAAAAAAGCCATTTTATTACCGCAACACACATTTTGAGCCACAGAGAGCTCCATGGAAGAAGACCCATAAAAGAAAAACAAAGAGCTGGACTGAAATTCTCCAAAGTTCATGTAGACAAGCCCAGGGGTTTGTGGGAGAGCATCTTTTACAATGCTGGATCGTTCCAGTGAGTCACAAGCTTAAAACGAACAACATAACTACCATGAAACATGGCTCAGTTTTGTTGTGGGGTCGCTTTGTTGTATCTTGTGCAGAAAACTGCCAATATTTCAAAGAAAGTTGTGCGTCTTTGTTTATTCTGGATGTTTAACTAATTTATTTGTGTGTATAATACGGAACTTTTGCTATTTCTGCAGCGCACACTTCCATTCCCGGAGCTTTTCATACATCTTACTGTAATGATGCCACTAATGCTGCAACAATGAGTGGCTTGATGCTTTTACTTTGCTTCCCATCAAGCCTTATCCATCACCTTCTCTGCAGGGTTCGACATGTTTCCTAACAGCTTCACTCCACCGACACCCTGGCTCCTGAAGGCGGAGCCGTGACGCGTTTATTGGAAATGGAAGGTGCATAAATCTTGAGGACATGGGTGCGCGGGATGTACTGTTGGAATAAAAGACCAATGTAATCATATCATTTAGTTTAAAGGCTTTCACATTTCATCTGAGACAAAATGGCAAAGGCTGCAGTGTAAGATGAATTTGTTCTCCATTTGAGCTCCAGTTCGAACATTCGGGATCGTCCCCTGTGGTTCTCATAATCTTCCAAAGAGAACACAAGCGATTGTCAGCGCGTATATATCTCAGCACACGGGGGGGGGAATGATATATGCTGTTAGGTAAGAAAAGCTCCCACTGGGTCACTGCAGGACTTTGTAGTGAATGGCTGCTATTTCAAACTGCATCGGAACATTATATAGCTGATTGCTTTGTGTAGCTGCCCAGCTGGAACCGAACCACTGGTCCATCAGGACTGGAGCTTATAAACTCTCTGTGATCCCGTGAACTGTTTTTGACTTTCTCCCAGAAACACACAAATACCCCCAGACATCCAAATATACATTACAAGAGAAACGCTGCCTTTTTGTTGTAGGAGAACATATATACTCTGCAAAAACACTGGAAGTGAAGATTATTGAATTCAAAACATATTTTCCAGCTCCCTGCCCCTAAAAGAACGCCTTGCAAACTGAGGGGTGAATATTAATATTATATTCAATATTATATAATATTAATACTCCCCAAACCAAACCTCACTCACGTACCTTAGAAGTAGCAAGTTGTTGGTTGGTCAGTTTTTAGAGGAACAATTTAGTTATTGCTTTGCACAGAGATAGACTCAGATAACTAGTGGACTGTGAATGTCTAATTATTTTGGACTCTTCTTATTGAATCAGCTTTCCTCCTTTCCTGTGTTCTAGATTCACTTCTGCAACCCAAAGCCTCCAGGAACTGATGCTTTAACATTGAGCCCGTTTTTCTTTAAAATGCGCCGTCTCTTGTTCTCTGAGGGAGAGAAGCTTTAACAGCTGCCAAAACAGAAATGCTTTCGGATAATACCGAGCTCCATTTAGTGAAAGCTGTTTTGGTTACTGTGCTGATAAGTGAGAATTTAGGAGGCAGTTTGGCATTTCATCAGTTTCTGGAATAACACAAGGCGTAAATTTAGAGGAAGGACTAATCTAATTAAGGTGATTTGATTGTTCAGCGCACCGTACCACGCCAACAGATCATTCATGTTTAGACACAGCTGCAAAGCAACTTCATTTCTTATGAAAATGAGATCTGAAACTATTTCACAGTTCTGGGTACAATATGCAAAAGGGGAAAGAAATAAAAATTGGCTACAAAATTGATCATTAGCCTCTGGAACAAAGGTGACGTAATTCACACCATAACAGATGAAAACTTTTATACAGTCAAAGGATTAATATATTTTATGGATTTCATTTGGATACACATCCAAATGAAATCTATAAAATGGAAGCTATAAAAAACATTTCATCAGCCATTATGATAAGTATGATTTCTTATCTTGGTATTTGAACATTGCAGTCCATTTTACAAATCATCAAATGTTTTACAAAGAGCGAGCAGTTCAAAAGAAAGACAGTAAAAAAAACAAAGATATTTCTCTTTTTTCTCTCTCTCCAGAGAGAAGTACCAATTTATTATTCTATCCAGCTTACATCCCTGTTAGCAGAAATCCCTGGAGAAAAACACTGAAGACAAAAACTGTAGACAATAAGAAACAGAAATTCAAATCAAAACACTAAATATCATCTTCCTCTGAGAAATTATACAGCATTATAACTTCTTTGGAAAGTGCCAGGATATTTGCTAGAAATTAAATCACTTCAAGAACTTCCAGAGTTACCCCTCCATCTTTGTTTGTCGATCATCCTGAATGTGATTTTTTATCTTATTAACCGGGAATGCTTCTGAGTTTGAGAGTTCATTCAAAGACCCGAATGTCTTCTGTAGGGATTTAGTAGCACGCTGGGATATAATAACAACGTCTTTGCGCGTTGGATCTGCCTAACCCTGTGCAACACTACAGAGCGAGTTCTCTCTATTAAACCTCTCATCTCTCCCAGGCAAAACTGAAAGAAAGCCTGATTAATGAAATACATCCTTCTCTAATTTTGCAAAGCAGCCATGTGAGCTATAAGCAGTCGCAGATCAGGAATGGAGCAAATAAAACAACCTAAGACAATTGAGACCAAAATAAGCCTCATATACTGCCAAAGGTCAAAATAAATGTTTTCATTGCTTTATTCAGAAGAACATAATAAAATCTTACAGGCTGCCCGATGTGTGTTACTATACCCACATTTTTCCAGCCTACATTGTGTGCTGCTATTATATTTTCTTTTTTACAAGACATATTGATTAGTTTGACTTATTCCTGCTGGGATCCAAATCCCTTTTATATCAAAACTCTGCAATGAACACCACAGTTAGAGTTCATAGAATATTTGGTAATGTGTTGCTCATAAATACATTGTGTAACTTCAGACTTCTTTTCTGATGTAGTAGTAGGTGGATAAACACTGTATGTGTGGGTTTAACATGTATTCTTCTTATTTTTCTACATTTCTTTTTACAATCTTCACTGTGAGCACAAGAAGACATACAGAAAGATTAAAAAAAAGATTTAAATAAATAAAATGTTCTGAACCACACAGTAAAGGAAAGCTGTGGTTGTGGAGGAGGGAATTTTCTAACTTTGTAAAATATCAAACTCTCTGCAATAACCAGCAGCTTCTGCCTCTGCTTGTTTTACTATAGTGTGGGCCATCACCTCTAGGTTTCTGTTTTCTGCTTCAATGCATCAATCTTTTGTCTCCAGCATCTTCAAGTCATAGCAGATCAGAACGTGTAATTAAAGAAAAAAGATATGCTAAAATTCAGTTTCTTGGAAGTTTTATTTATTATTTATTGTGACTCCATTTTGATTATTTCATCTTCTAATATTAGCAATGTTATTACAATGTTATTAGGTTGTAATATCAATGGATTTTAGACCTATCACACTTGTTGCTGTATTATGGTTTGATGACTGTTCCTGTAGTAGAAATAATTTTGAAATGGATGACAGTTGTAATAGTCCAAAATACGTTCATGGTTAAGTTTTTTTTAAGTCATAGAATTTATGCTGTAACCAGAAAAAAGATAGGTATCTACAATAATGATATAAATTTAAATGTCCAAAATAAATATTGAGTTCTGTTCTTTTTTTTTATCATAAGATCTTCTTTAGGACCAAGGATTTGTTTAATTGGAAGCAAACTGAAAATAATGAGATGGCAAATGATTATAGCTAATTAAAATGATTATTACTAATGTAAACATATACATTTCATATTCATGCATGCAGCTGTTAATATAACAATTCACATTTTTTCATGTTTTAGTTCTTAAGAAGATTATCATAAGTCTGTAGAAAATGACATTTCAAAATGTAATGCAGAGCTTAATTTCAAACAGAGTTCCTTTGTCTTTTCTTTTTAAATTTATCTGGCATACTTGTTCCAAATATAACAAGGTAATTTGTTAGTGTTTCATAAGTCAGTATATTCTAGTACCCTAATAAATATTATCACCATGTGTACATATGCAGACGTTCTGTACATATCCAGATTCTGCAAGAAGCTGCTTAGTTAATCACAAATACTGCAGCCTTAGTTTATACCTATGTTTGGTTCCCTTGTCTCCACCGGTGCATCATTTGTTGTTTACCCTTCCGATATATAGACTTTGTCGCTTTCTGTGCTCCCTGCCAGATTTTCCCTCATTACACCGTCTTTCATTTCTTTCTCTCTCAGGCCAACAACTTTCTGACCTTTACATTCTCTGGAACCTATTTGTTACTTCTTGTTGGATTTCTTCCAATGCAACAGTTTTGGCTGCAATTTCTCTTAGTTGGTATAAAAGTTTGCCTTCAGTTCAAAGTATGCTTCCAAAAAATAAAAATCCTCCTTTGAACTGTCTTTAAAAAGTTGAACAAATCAACATTTTTACAAAATCTGCTGATTTCTGGTTTACTTGACGTGAAGATATGCTTCAAGAACAAGACTAAAGTTTTCACTGAGTAAGTGAGTGCAAGCAAATTGCTCACACCAGTGATCACAACCCTGCAACCCTGAAGTCCCACTGCAGGTCCAACAAATATAAGATCCAGAAAGTAAACAAAGTCAATTCTGATACATGCAACTTTTAATCAACTTTTAATCATTATAGCAAAATAAGTTATTTGCAAAATAACTTATTTTGAGCAGTTGATGGCAGAAAGTTGAGTAAGAAATAAAAATTTTAAAAAAATGGTCGGCTGAACGAAGCTGATTTTTACACCCACCAGAGATGACTTGAAAATATTCAATCATTTTCACACAGTAGTTGTTCAACTTTTTTGCTCCTCTTTGGTCTGAACTGTAGAGCTACTCCTGATGTTAATAGACTTTACACTGATCTAGCTTCCTCATACTTTCAATATTTGTAATAGAAATATTAAGACATTTATTTCTACAACTTTAATATACATTTGAGGAATATAAGCAGCATATAATAAGTTCCAATTTAAGGGGAGGTTTTCCTAGCATTCAAATGTGTTGTTGCCAGCTCGCACTCTACAGTGTAGTTTAATGACTGCGCTATAATATTAATATTGTTTACATAAGTCAGTTTATCTGCAGCATTATGGGATTTTCTTTTATATTTGCAGATTTATCTTTTGTGACTAACTCTCCAGTGGTTGGATCCTTCAGAGAAAATGCACATCATCAGGCTGAGGCGCCGGTTCAGCCGCTCATTGTTATCATAATTAGCTGAGACTTTGACTCTGAACACAGACTCTGATTAGACTAAGCAACACTGCCTTGAATTTGGTTTAGGGTTTTTTGCAAATTAGCATCCTTGAAACTCTGAGCCTGGGACACAGGAAGTTTCACAGGGAGAAAAGGCGTTCTGCTTCGGTTGCGGTGTGAAAGAGTTCCCTTGAAGACACGTAAAGCTACTTTTAGATTCTGTTTGTTCAAAAGGAGAAAAGTTGAAAATATTCCCCCAGTTAGGCAGAAGTCAACTGCAGGCCGGCTTCTGGGGCAAATTAAGTATTCTCAGAGGGTTTCGGCTTGTAAAAAAAAAAACAAAAAAACATCGGTTGTGCATTATACAAACTGTAGTAGAATATCTGCAATTACTTTAGAAATTTGTGCCACCTCATGATTTCTTAGCGCAAAACATCATAAGCAGCTGGCCAAACAAATGTCTTGATCCTGAAACAGCCCTTACTCACCAGCTGCCAGTAAATAATTGACAAAACTGCCTCACAAAGCGAATGTACAAACAGCATTGATTAGATTTCCCCTGCTTTGCAACAGCAAGGGTTTGTGACTAATCCCAGATACCTGCCTGGTTGAAACAAAATGTTTCCTGTTGCGTTGGTGCTTGCAGTGTCAGGTCCTGTTACATCTAAAGCTGTGTTTTAAACCACGTTACACAATCGTGCGACATGACAACCGCCGTCAGGGCTGATTTCGGGAGTCTAACCTCAACGGGGTGATGTCTGCAAACACGGGGGCCTTGCTGTCAACTGTCAGGCGTAAACGGGCAGCCATGTGCGCTGACAGGTTCATACGCGCTCAGTGACATGTAGAAAGATGCTTGTACTCCTAACATCATGCATACAACAGCCGACTTTGAACCAAACTCACCCCTAAGCAGTGACAATGAGGAGGATCACAGGGGAGGGCTGACAAAAGCAAATGTTTACACTCTGTCTCCTGAATAAAGAGCTGCTTCATCTGATGAAACTCCGAGACATAAACTAAAACCCACAAACACACACCCAACGCCAGGAGTAACGTGCCTCAAAGCTCCTCCAGCTGCAGATTCTCTCCTAACTATGGCATACCATCTAGTGGAGGAGTGAGGAAGAGCAGCCGGAAAAGCAAAGATGTGATCAGACGTCACCCACCAGAAACAAAATACGGATGTCAAATTGTCTCAAAAAGGTTTCTAATCACAATCTTCCCACGTGATTGAAAAGGTAAAACAGGAAAAAAATAGGACTGATGAAAAACCTGCCCAAAGTCCAACAAATTACTGACGGAAAATCTCAAGGGAGTTTTGATTAAGAGTTGTACCGACCGCAATAAACACAAAGCAATTATGTGACTGAACTCTGGAGTAACATCAGAGCCTGAGCAGAAAATCTAAAAGGGACTGTGTGAAGCAGTCTGTGTGATTTGAAGTTGATTATCAATTCAAACACCACCAGGTGGAGCAGTTAAATATACAGAGAGCCTAAAGTGTGTAAAGTCTGAGCAGTGTGTGTAAAAAGGGCAGAAGCTGAGAAAATATTAAAGTTTTTATATCACATAAAGGTTGTCTAGAATAAAAACATTTTAAAAATGGTAGAAATATTATATGATTTTCTCTAAAAAGAGGGGGAAAAAGAAAAAGGTTAAAAGCAAAGCAGCAGGAAACATCAATCCCTCTCCTCTCCACAGACTCGATTAGACTGTGGCTCTTCCCATTCCCCCTCACATTTTTCACTTTTGTATCAATGGTCCCATTTTATTTCTACATCAAACGGCAGATCACATTCTTTCAGAAAATCCTTCATTTTCCAGTAGGAACAGTTTAAAACAGCTGCCTTGCAGTTAGACCGCACACGGTTGTCAATAAAAGTTGTAAGAAGCAAGCTTTTTATCGGGTTGGAATGTTTTTCATTTTTCTGTGAATTTATTGCTAAGCCATGTCAAATCCAACCTATTTTCTCACCACATGAGCATTCTTTTTTTCCCCATTTGAGTCTAAATCCAGCTTTGACACACTGACTCCTCTTTAATTTGGTCTTCCATTGCTCAGAGCTCAGGGCACAAATCAGGGTAGTCCATTAAAATCTGGCAGGTTAAACTTGTGCAAGACCTCTGCTCTGAGTGGAAATCTCTGCTGGAGAAAGAGCTTTCCACACACAGGTCCACAGCCAGAGGAGGCCGACTGTGAGTAATACTTTAACAGAGAGCACTTACCTGAGAGCCAGTGGGAAGGTATAAGAGCCCCAAGGAAATCCATAATCAGAAGAAGGCGACAGAAAGGGCGAGCCAACAGGAAGGAGGTCAGGAAGGACAGTATGTCGCATGACGAAGAGACAGAAAAAAGGAAGAGAGAAAAACAAAGGGATTAATGTGGTTGCATGAAAACATTCAATTATATGCAACAATTTTTAACACAGCTACTTATATTTAAAGGTAAGAACAAACTACATGCAGTGCAAAGTCAAAACTCTTACAAAAATGTATCTGTATGGCTATTAACTCATTTAGAACATGTTTACCTTTTAAATTGCCTTTATAAAGTGAGGAGGATGAATACATTTTTAGAAAACATTCACTGGTGCCACACTTATTGCTGCAGCTATAAAATAAATGTACAGCTTTTGTGATTTGTACCATATGTTGATCTCACTGTCAAAGTGAATGTTATTTATCATTTAAACAAACAAGGTTTACCAAAGTACTTCACAATAAAAAGCAGCAAAAGTAAAAATAATAAAAAAAAAACTTCAACTAAAAGAGATAAAATGGATGAAATGAAATATAAAAACAGCTAAAACAAGTAGACAACACTACATAAAAGATCTAATGGGAGGCAACCTTTACATCCATTAAAAACCTACGTAAAAAGTGAGCGTTCAGGATTAAAAACACTGTAGAAACTCTGCAGAACAAATATCGAGTGGCAGATTGTGCTGCAAAACCCCAATCTGCTCAGTTCTTCAATTTCAGCCTACGTTACACTGAAAGTCCCCGGATGGACGATCTCAGAGCTCTCCACTGGTGATACGACTCGGGCAGTTTGGTTGAATAAATAGTTGCACTAAAGGACAGATGTCCGGAAAAGGACATGTAGCCAGTGGAAATCAGCTAAAACTGGAAAGATATTATTGTACCTTCTGATACTTAGTAACAAATTCGCTGACTGATGATTAGGGAGGGTTAAAAAAAACACAAAAAGCTCACGGTTAGGGAAGCACCGCGAACAGCTGCCTCTTAAGGGAGGGGTGTTCAAAGTGTGGCCCGTGGGCCATTTGCGACCCTTGAAGTAGCTTTGTGTGCCCCTGGTTTAAATGGTACTCCAGCAGACTATGTTTTTTCTTTGTATATGATTTCTATTGGCAAATTTGTATCATAAATAGAACATTTCAAGTACAAAACAAGTTTTTATTTTTATTTATTTTTTGCTTACATTTTAATGCCATGGTAAGCAGTGGCACAAATCTCCAACAACTTTTCTTTACTCAAAAACAGACTTAGTCACATCCAATAATAAAAATGGACTAAATCCAGTTCTCATTTTTGTTGCTAATAATAATATCTTGACCAAGAAGTTAGGAAAATGTGCAACTTTGACACCCTTTTTGGGACCTTCCACTTAACAAAAACCTTACAAGTTAATTTGTTGCTGAGTGAGGAAAGAATTCACAATAAAATAACTTAGCATTTTTGAACTGAAAGAAAAAATGTGTCCCCTGATTGCTTCCAACTTGCCATTTTTAGTCAGATGAATGTAAGACTTAGTTTTTCAGTGACAAACTCCAGGTGGGTCTGGTATGAAACAAAAGATAAATTTATGGGAAATCACCTTATGCCTGGTAGATATGTTTCTTCCCCAAAAATCAATGGGGGAGGAACAGCTTGCTAGAGAGCATGACATCAGGAGGCCCTTAAAATAGCCTTGGCCAGAAAACTAAAAACATGTCATCATTATAGGGTCTTTCAACATGATATTGATCCAATATGTATTTCTAAATGGAGAATTGCTATTCTGTTTGCAAAAGAGGCATGTTCAAAAGTAAAAAGAGTGTGCTACTTTTCTCAACATGGGTGTTTTCACCCAATAAGAACATGTATTATTCTGATTTATTCAATTTATCATTCTTATTCTAACAGATAAGACTGAAGGAAACTATACATACAGAAATATACAGGCTTCGACATTACTGAATGCTAAGAAAATTATGTATAAGCTGGGTTTCTCTGGGAGTCTTTGATTAAATATTAAAGTGAAAAAATGTTGATGGAAATAGTAAATGCCTTAACAAATTCCCACTAATGCACAAACTATAGCCTCTCATCTACTTTCAAATCTCTACCCTCTGTCTGTTGGGCATGATTTAATAAGATTATTAGGTTTTGTTGTTCCCAAGGTAACACTTGCCTCTTCGCTTCTTGTGTGCCAAGGGACTGCAGTATTTGGCACAGCAGTCAGAACCGGCTTAGTGGCAGCCATAGAGGATACGGACCAGCAGAAAACAATGCAGAGTTGTACCATTCAAAGTAAGCCAAACTTTTCTTGGTGAAAGCTGGAACGTCTTAGGCACAAATGGAAATTTGTTCGCAAATTCCAGTGCATTTAAGTTTGACAGCCAAAGCAAACGACAGATGATCAAAACAAAAATCTCTCATTTGATTGCAAGAATTTCGCAGCAACACCGCTGAGAAGAAGAGTGATTACAGATGAAAAGGATTGGCTCCCCTTGTCTCTTTAATTGCCTCCCAAACTTTAATAGGAACCATTTATCACTGGCTGGAGCCAGGAGACACTATGTGGAAACTCTCTCGCCTCAGAGGAAAAGACGATTTAATACTTTGGAAGGACAAGATCTACTGTTTAAATCTTGTTCCAAAACCACACACTCACCCCTTAACACACACAAACGTCTGACAAGATTGGTGTCACACACTGAGGTTGACTATGTTTCAACATTTTCCTTCAGATAATAAAAAGATATGATAGAAGTAAAACAAAAGAGTGACACAACAGTCACTTCCAATATTTTACCAGAAGTCATTCTCAAGTTTTGTTGGAACTGGAGACAGACTGAATAATATCAATGTATGATAGTATTTTCATCAAATGTTGGGAACATGTCCAAGGCCATTTAACTACATCTGCAGGAATATTTCAAATGATCAAAAAATCGGACTTTAATTCAAACGGCTCTTAATTCTTTAAAATATGCAGACAGGCTGACAAAGTTGCATATTTGATTCACTTTAATGACTTTTGCAACAAACCACTTGGGTGCCCTAAATAAACTTGGTAAAGCTAAACACTAAAAAGCAAGAAGCCTTTTAAATTCTGTCACAATTTCTATCTGAACTTGCATAAAAAGGCGCCAGGGTTCTCTTTTGTCAGTTTAGAGTCCTTAAAAGCTTCATAAATTAAACCAAATCATTTAAAACTGAGACTTTAAAAAAGCCTGTTTTGGTTCATTCCATTAATTAGATGGAAGTGGAAAGAATTTGACTTTTGGTCCTCAAGTGTTCACACCATACAGAGAAAGTATAAATATACAACACTGTAGATTGGATAAAGCAAAGATAAAGGAACACTATGTATATAGTGTATTTGCAGCCATTTTTGTGAGGAGAAAACTAGCAATACATGGCAAAAGTTTGTCATTTAAACTCAGTTTGTCAAACTTTCCCTCCAAAAAGCAAGACGTTCTCATAATCTATGAAAAACAATCTTGACCAACATGAATTTTCAACCCACACTGGCGACTTTTTCCACCAATTTTCAGTTCATTACTTCAAATTGATTAATAATCTGAGCTACAGAAGACAAACAAGCTGGTCCTTCAGAGGTTTACATAACATATAATTATAATTTCAAGTTTCAACAATCAAAGTCATGTTGGCCAAACAAGAACAGAGCTGATGTTCAGAAAACTTCAGAGTCTATAAAAGATAATAAACATGTTGACAGAGAATAATTCCCTTATTCTCTGTCAGTGAAATCTCAATTCAAGGTTAAGCTTCATCATTGGATAATTATCTGCACATATCAATGTAGGAACAGCCACCATCAGCCCAAAAAAGCCATTTCTTCTTAATGAAACATTTTGCTGAACTAATAAACCAAAACCCCTCGGCTTATCTCATTAGTGTCACTCGTTCACAGTGAATCACACAAGCATCCACTTTAAGTGTGTGATGCCACCTTCTTTGTGGGATTACCAATCCCTCTGAGGGTTCGTCTTTGTCACTGGCCTGGGCTCCTCATTGATCTTGAGAGAACAGGATCTCAAGTTGTGCTTGAAGTTGTGTCACCAGAGAGAGTTGATTCCCATTTAACGTCACCTGAATTGAACAAATCCCCTCGGATGGACCCGGACCATCGAGGTGAGTAAGACTCCATGTGCAAAATGAAACCTGCTTGTCACAACATGCTGAGCAATGAGGCCCTAACAGGCGATCAAAAGCAGAACAAAGAACGGGCAGCTGTGTGAAAACTTCAATTAACTGAACACAGAGCGGATCAGTGTAACCAAATAAAGTACTCTCAACTTCTATTAGAAAACTGACTAAATGCAGTCAGCTTCAGAAGGTCCACCAGTTTCTTGCCTTTAAATGCAACCAGGAATATTCTGCAAAGCAAATCTGCAGTCTACTCTTCAGCTAACTTTCTTATTTTTATGGTAATTTAAAACAGTGTTATTCAATAGCTTTGAGGACAGGAATTGTATTTTATTAAAATTCAGAACTTTGTTACTGTAGAGGTGCTGCACAATAAATGAACTGGCGCATTCTACGAGAAGCATGACTGCTGAAGAAGTTCACAAGATGACAAATTATAGAATTGTACCTTAAGTTATTTAACACCAAATACGCTTGTGTTATTTGGGTGTTTATAATAAACAAATTACATAGGATCAGTTTAAAAAGTTGAATAAAACTAAAGATTTTCACTGAATTCAGCCTCAAATATCCAATATTCAAGAACTCCTACAGTCTTAGACATATTCAACCTCCAGAAAAGATTTTCCCCTCAGAGCACAATTTGCAAGTCGGATTTGGACCCAGGCACACACACTGCACGGATAAAAATAATGTCCCACTTGCATGTTCAAAATATGGTCAAGTCAGAATTGTGCAAAAATGGTTTAGAAAAGAGGTTTTTGCTTTGCAGGAACAAGGAAAGGACACAAAAAGTGTGCAATCATCTTCAGCATTTCTCCAAATCCATCAATGCGTGGTGGATTTCGGCATATATTCTTGCTGGAGGAGAATAGAGCGGCCATCATGGCTCCCTGAATTGAGCATGTTTTTTAACTCCCCAGTACGATTTTAAAAAGGCAGTTGCAACATGCAAACTCAAACGCATTAATGAACTGGAGGCCTTTGCCTACGAGAAGTGGGTTAGATTTCTTGGGAACGCTGCCAGAAGCTGATATCGGTCTATGAATCAGGTTTGCAGCACTTAAAAAAAAAAAAAAAAATCAATTTTTCCCATGTATAAAGAAGATGAAGGGGTTGAGAGAGCAGTAATCATTAAAATTGAGCTATTTCATTTGTTCTTTGATTTCTTTTTTTAAATAGCTGTTTGTATGTTGTACGTAGAAAGCTACTGCAAATTAGCTTTCTAGGTAATTTTAGCTCCAGTTTTAACTTCCCTGCACCCAGCTTCATTTTTCATCATCATTGCTTTCACTATGTGTGTCATAAACATCATGAAAGATGTATATATAAAAATTTGTTCTATAAAAGGAATTGTGAGCGCTTTGAAAACATACATTAGCAACGTGTTTCTTGTTTTCTTTTCAGAAGATGAAATTGCTTCTCTTTATGTCGGCAGTGTTTTGTCACTTGGTTTGGACTCTTGGCTCTGCCTGAATGAGGAAAACGACGTGGAACGTGAATGATAAGCAGACAGCATGATTTGTTTGGCTATGAGTGGTGATGAAAATGATTACAATTCAAATGAGTGCCTTCGGGACTTTGCTTCTTCCAAGACACAAACAAAGCATTGTCTACATTATAGCACCCTGTACAAATGTCAAGATGATGAAAAAAAAAAAAAATCTGAGCTGAGGTTTTCTGCTTTGTGGAGAATAGCTGCAATCAATCTGACTTGCTTCAAAATAGAGCATCCCTTTGGCAAACACAGCTGCCGCCCCTCTCCTCCCACTAGCCCACATGTGTGCAGCAACAAATCCATTATACTTTGCTGGCCATGTTTTGCTTTAATTGAAAGTTCCCTTTTTAGAGAAAAAAACCTCTGAGCATAAATACTAACTAATCTGTCCAAAACAGATGGCATGGTCTTCTCAATAAACTCCATCAAGTGCTATCAAACGGCATGATTACACATGAAATATGAATGATATGAAAATTTGCGCCAATATCAATATCTCATATCAATAATGCTAATAACTAATCACATAACCACACTAATACAAACTAACCAAACCTTTTGCCTCCCCATCTGGAAACACAGACATACAGAATCAAGATGGAAATATTGGTTATTAATGTCAGCCCAGTTTTATTTATTGGGATGATACCAATGTGTTAAAAATGTGAAACATCTTCCAATACCAATGCTAATGTCAATATATAGTACATTCCTACAGAAAACATATAATGCCACATCAATCTTATTAATCGCCACTGATCTTTTGAGATAAGAAAAGTTTCTCCTGCTTGTTATTCAGCAGTCTTTCCCTGATGTATTTCATTGGGATTTAAATTGTTTAATCCTTTAAAGGAAAAGTTTTATGTTGACCTGACTGAAAGAAATTTGCTGAGTGAAACAATTTTTTGCCATTTTTATTTCAAGTCACTCAAGGGGATTCCCCAAAGACATCAAAGTCCTTCAGAAGTCCTTTCAACATCTTGTTCTGTTCACTGGGAGGATTTAGAGACTTCCTTTGTGATTATCTCAGACAAAGTGTGGAAAAGGTTCATCGTTCAATATGTGTTGGGAATTGGGATTTGGACAGAGTCTGGGTCCTCTTAAAAAGGCTGCAAAATAAACTAAACAATCAATACCATTATTTTACAACACTTGGCTTTCTTCAAATTTTAATTGGGTGTATTAAAAGCTGCACAATATATCTAATTACAGTAGTAATCACACTTTCCATGTGTGCAAAGTTGTAACATTTGTTACGTTTCCAGTTGCTGCAGTTCACTTTCAGACTGCACTGTGTCACTTGAGCCAAACTAATTGAAAACAATGTTCACCTCCTCGCCTGTGGTGGCGCTGCACCAAGAACTACTGAAGGAAATGACACAAAAACGCAACTTCCATTTAGATAAAATGTAAACAAAATGGAGTGGCGGTTCTATGTACTCTCTTGTGTGTTTTGTAAAACATGATGACCCATTTCTACTGCTAGAGCTAGACTTGTGCATTTGTTTTGGTTGTATTTACCCAGAATGCATTGGACAGTAGTCTGCTTCCTCTAGTTCACTTGCATTCACATACGCATTCGAACCGCACCATAGTGCACTTAAACCGAATCAGACTAGACCAGAGTTCACTTTTTTGGTCTGTATCAGAGTTTGATTGTGCAATCACACCTCCCAAATGAATCTGTCTCTCTCAACAGAAGAGTTTGATTAAAGCTGACTAAACAGGGCTGGTGTGAATGCGTCCTTAGTGGCTAAGAGACTAAAGTCTAAACTAAGGGAGCATTGTGATAAATAAAAAGCTACAAGTCAAAAAAAATGTGAGCATCATAATTGTTATAGCAATAGTCATCAAAAGTACTGCAAAGACAAATCTGCCTGATATGAATCACTGGAACATACTCATGAATAACCTGTTAGTTCTAAATACTTTATTATAAAAAAGTGATGTCACTTTAAAAATGTCATGTAAAACATTTACAAGAGCCAAACTGGACATCAAGAGCCAAAGGGTAGAAACCCTCCTTCAGTACTTTGGGATATTTTCAACAAGTCTAGCTGTTGATCTGTAGATCAAGCATTTCCAACCTCACCATCCAACATGTTGTAGATGTCCCAGCTCCAAAACAGCTAAATCAAATGGCTGAAGCCTGCTAGTGACTCATTAAATTGATTCAGGTGTGCTGAACCATGGAAATGTCTAAAATATGCACAACACTGGCCCCTGAGGATGGACTTTAGACACCACTGCAAATGAGGCTTCAGATGTTTAACCCGTTTAATCCCAAATTTATTCCTGCAAAAAAAGTGCATGCATTTCAATCCTTGCACCTCCCTAACATATGATATTTATGAATTATTACATTTTATGGTGGTTATTTTAGTGAAATAGAGGAGGGTTTCAATTGTGGGAATGACAGTGATGTAGGACACATCATTTTGAGGTTCCTTCAGGTCTAGAAGACCTAAAACATCTTAAAGTTTTAAGCTGTGTGAGAACAGCAAGGCATATAGAATAAACAGCAAAGCTATGGACACGTAGCACAGCGCATCTATGTATTATGCTATCGGCAACAATTGTTGCCATGCTTACATTCACTCTTCTTATGATTAAAAGATGAATGAATGGATACAATTTTCTTCATATATCAGTAGAAGACACTTGAAAGAACATATGTACAAAATGTTTTATTTATACATTTTTATTAAAGTATTTTACTGACTTCCTCTTGTACAGGTTTGTGATAAACATTTACCTCCAGTGTCACAGGCAGGAAGTAAAGAGGTCTGGTCATGTGACCTTTCACACTAGATGCATGAAATTGATATTGCTCTGAGTACATAAACTATTATTTGATTTAAAAACTTCAATTAGCTGCTAAAAGTCAAAACAATTCTTTTAGAGGTTTCAGAAGTTGGAAAAAATGTTGTTGCCGGTGGGATTAAATGGGTTAACTGAAGCTTCATCAAGCCATTATGGCCTAGTTAGAATGCTGCAGTAGAAATCATGGACTCTGGTTTTACTGTAACATCTTCAAGATATTCCAGCCGTTGATGAATTACAGTTGATACTTTATGCGCCAGTAGAAAGTGGTCGACTCATTACACAGTGACTCTGCGGGCAATACAAACATAGCAAAGATTAATTATCACAATCACACATAAGAGAAATGTGCAGAAACTTTGTACCCTCCATAGCAACTTAAACACTGAAACCTTCTTTATAAGGGTTGACAGATTATTGTGATAAATTGCTCAATGGGCAGTGCATGAGTAAAAATGGATTCCAGTCAAACAAAATCTGGTTAACCCAAAATGATTTAGTAGCGGGAGAAAGAAAGTTCCTTCAGAGACAGAGTAGAGACGTTAGAGAGATTCTTCAACATTAAGAATGCATTTTTATTTAATAGATGGACATAAATGTTCCAAAAAAGATCTTTATCATTTAAGACCCTGCAAAGACACAAAATCTTACCAAGTCTAGTTTCTAGTGCAAATAGCTTAGTACACTTGAAATGAGACAAAATTCATTTAAAAGTAGCTTTGTGGCTAAAGATAGAGGCTTGTTTTAAGTGAATAATTCCTTAATTTTGATTTAGTACTTGTTCTTTTGACCGATTATTTAACTTATAACAAGACATTTTCCCATGTAATAAGTTAATTTATCTCCCAATGGAGCAAGAACTTTTTCATCAATATTAAGAAATTACTTACTCAAAACAAGTGCGTATTTCTTGCTGAAAAGTTTCTCTTTAGTTAGTTTTTTATTCCAAGTGTAGGCCTACTTATATATTTGCATTAGAAACTAGACCAAAAATACTTGGTAAGAATTTGTGTTTTTGCAGTGTAGCAGTGCTTTCTAGTTGGATGCAATGCTTCTATTTACAAGGGCAACAAAACATTTTTTCAACCTGAAATATGGTAAACTCAAACTAAAAAATCTCACCCAGACAACCCATTCAGGGAGGATTTTGAGAGGCGACTCTCACCTCTGGATGCAGACATACATGCAGATACAACCTTCCAGCAATGTGAAACATCTTTAATCTGTTCCCACATCCTCTGAGGAGTGCTGTGTCAGCACAGGAGGGGGTGAGGAGCAGGATTACAGCCCAGAGCCTCTCAATTTATTAGAGCCCTGCTGACTCCTGACGCTTGACTTCAGTATTCCAGTTCACCCTCATGTAAATAAGCTCCAAATGAGACAAGACGCAGTCGGCCTCTGGTGATGCATAGCCCTAAAATGCAAAAGCGATGAAGAGTGTGTAATGCATAGCGATGGTGTGATAAGAGATGAGCACTAGGGGGAACCTTGAAAAATGAGATAAGAGGAATGGCTAACAAGATCTGTTAGTTTTAGATTTGTTTATGTTGGCGCTGCTGCTGTTCTTAACAGATGCTGCTTTACCTTCTCAAAAGAGGCCATTAAGGCCCAGATGATTCTAAGGCCAGTGGTATGTTGAAGTTGTGCTTTATGGCTCACTTTAGAGTCGTTATGTGCTTTAGTAATTTTCAACCATGTTTACCCTGTTACACACGGAGGAGAGAAAGCTGTTTGAGGAGCAAAAACACCTTGAGCTGTTTGTGTGAGTAAGGGTGTTTGCTACTCTGATCCAAGGCCCATCAGTCTCAGAGAAGTCAGACCCAGAGCTCTCGTTAATCCTGAATTTCTTCTTTCCAAACAGCTCCATGTTTATTTCAATAAGTACAGAATATGATGAAAACTTAAATATACAAACCAGTCGCTGGTTTAAGTGTATCAAAGACATTCAAATTTACACTGGGTGGCACTGATTGTTAGTATCCAGAAATTATACTTTTATAATGGAGAACTGCTTTCACAGGATTAATAAATGTGTTGGTTCTCTGATCTCCTGCTTTTTCTTTTTTGCTATTGATTGTGAAGCACAGTTTTGTCATTCTGATGCCTTACTAAGTCAGGTTGGAAAATATCTTTAAAGCAGTAGTGACTTCAACAGTTAAGTTTAGGTTTTCATTTATTTATTTGTGGAGCAGATTTTTCACAGTTCATCATACTGGGCAGCATCGATTTGAGGTATTTCTCAGAAACTGTCAGATGCACAAGTTTCCCATTACTCATGTTTTCTGCACAATATAAACACTCTAAGACAATTTGGCCCAAAAGTGCAGATGGTAATGACACAGATTGGCAGCTTTCAATTTGCACCTGAGATAAAATTATGTATAAAGTATCTCCATTTTATTGCATTCAGTGTCTGAATCTGGACAGATTTTTAAAGCACAGTTTAAGAAAACAGAACGTTGATGTTGGTAAGACATCAATATAAAGTTACATTAGCAAGGGGTGACCAATTGTGGGCCTAACTGTTTCTCTGGGGATAAAAATTAGGATGAATTTAGTTCACGTTAAAAGCTAATCACTATTTTTTGGCACACAGGGAAATGTAGAAAAATTACAACGAATGTAATAAATATTTTAAAAAACAGTAAAAATAATTTGACGTTGTAGAAGAAACAAAGTGTAATAAATTTTGGATTAAAAATGCTCAAATATTACCAAAAATTAACTGACTTATTCCTGTGTGTTTTGGTCTTTATAGCCTAAATTAATAGAGACATCTGATGATACTATATCATTCCTAATAAATAAACCACTAATTGCGTATTTTCTTTCCAGTTTTTAAGATAAATGTGAGGCAGACAGTGAACACAATCTCAGAAATTGTGCATTAATTAAATGATTAAGACCAAAATAAAATGATTGTTTGCTTCAGCAGTTTTAAAAAGCTGCGGACAGGAAGGAAAACAACAACCTTGAAAGAGTTTACAGTCCAGAAAAGGGCGGCTGACAGATGAAAAGCCTTGTTGAGGTTTTCTGTGAAGGCAGTCATATTTTAATCTGCAGGAAACCATGACAGCTATCTTTCCTCCTGTCAGGGGGGAAGATGAATGTTTGGACAGAGACGCACTCAGAGACACAATATCTCATCTTTGAGGTACCTGAATATTTAACAGCGAAGAAGTGAGTAGGAGAATTTAGAGTAGGTGCTGAAGAAACACAAAAAGCTAACAATGTAACTTTGATCTTTCAGTTACTGAGAGGTCTGTGAAAGGTCTAAGTATAAATATTACATAAGACATACACAGGAGTACACAAAAACTAACTTGATTTTAAGCTTCTCAGGAAAAACTATTCTTTTTCTTATTTCTTTACATCTTTATTGATTGTTCTTTGTAAAGAAAGAAAAACTTTTTTTTGACATATCAAGAATTGGACAATCATTTTTCATTTTGACGAACACAAAAAGAAGAACACAAAAGCACAAACCAGATGGTTTATGGTGAATACATCAGTGAATCTAACACCTAAAAGGAAAATAACTGCTGGACAACCAGCCACACCATCTGCAGGAAGGATGAATCTAAAAAAAAACATTTTAGAAACACAACAAACACAGGGAAACGTGTTTCATGTTTTTACTTGCCAGTGGAAGGTGAAAGGCTAATCGTTCAAACCCTCATCAAAACACCATCCAGAAAAGTTTCTGACTCAAACAGCAATCACCTCACACTACAACATCAAATCAAAGCAAAGGCGCATGGACAGCTAGTCCCACAAAATCTTAAATCATCATAACACATTTATTAGATTTTATGACGCATGGCAGCTAGTGTGTTGTGTGATCCAAAAAAGAGAAATGACAGAAGAGTCTAAAAATGGATGAGTTGTCACAAAATCTCATAGATAAATAGATTTAGTTTTAGTTACACATGCAGTGAAAAAGTTAGACCCATTGCTACCTGTTGGCTTTGATACAGAAATGTATTTTTTCTAGATTTATTTATTTGAAAGGACTCGTTTTTATGAAGGTGGGTGGTTGTCCTTTACAGATACAAGATTAAAAATGCTTTGGTTGTCAATAATGCAGCTAAATCTGTGCTGATATTTAGGCCTGTCACAGTAACTAATTTTACTGGACAATAAATTGACCCCAGAATTTATTGCGATAAATGATAATATTGTTGCTTTGAGACAACTTTCAAGCAATATAACGGTCAAGGCATAATAATGCAAGAACACATTCTCAAAGATTAATAAACTTTAAATTTTAGTGAACATTTAACACTAGAACAGGAAGACATTTTTAATATGCAAAATAAACAACAGAAAAACACAAATAAAATGAATTATGATCTCTGTAAACAAAAAGGGATAGTTAAGACCAAAACACCAGTTTAAAGACTTTTATCTTCCTGTTTTTGGTAGAAAGAGAAAAATGATAAATCATGCAAATAAAAACTATTGAACTTGTTTTAATTTATCATGACAGGCCTACTGATATTGTTTTGCGACGTTAAAAGTAATACTTTCCTACGTTATTAATCAGGCCAGTAAAATCCCAACTTCAGTTTTAAAGCTCAAAGTCTGAGCTGCATCATGCCTGTGTGGTCAGGATAGCCGCCGGCACATTGGACTACCTCCCTCTGCAAAGTGCTATAAAGTTCTGCTTGTAATAATCTTTAAGTCAGAGCCTTTAATTGTTTCTTCAAATTATTCATTGCATGAATTGGTGCGTACTCTTTTGTGATTTATGCTTTTAATGTGTGCTTATATTTATTGAGATCCCCGTAAGCTTCAGCAGCATGCTGTATCAGCGATTCTAACTGGGGTCAATTTACATTAAAAAGACAGATTACATTTACAAAAAGATCATATCACAGATGAAGTATCACTTTAAAAGAAAGACGCAGACTTTAGTTTAAGATAGGGCGATATTTTAGATTTTCCTTACATAAAATAATAATAATAATAATAATAACAATAATAATAATAATAAAGAAGCTCTGCAAGGGAGAATTTCTGTCACCTCTGGGAAAGACAAAGCACATCCATCCATCCATTTATTAATCCATAATACTAGATAAAATGACTCTCCTCTACTGTCACCTTTAATTACCATTACCATTTAGTTTTTAACTTCATCATTACTGTTTATGCATTCAGAACCTATATATGTCGTGTTCCACTAATACTTTTTTATTTCTATTTTTGTTCTACAACCTTTTTTAGTTTCCTCTCTATATTTTGTAGAAAAAAAAAAAACATTTGCTTAACTGCATTTTGCATATTTCTGTCCACAAAATGTGAAGTGAAACTGTACAGTTTCAGTGCAATACTTACATTTCATGGAGAAAAAAGAAAACTGTCTTTATGTGCTGCAAAGACTCACTCTTATTAAAATTGTGTCAGTCAAGCTGTAAGACTTTCAGAATCCTACTTGAAATCCTCTCAAAGTTATTGCTTGCTCTTGCTTCACGGTGCCTCATGACCGTCATATTAAAACCAGAATATTGACTTTAAGCTCCTCAAACAGAGAGATTTCACTTTAAAACAAACCAATATAAATTTGGTTATTATATTACAATAAAAAGGATTAAAATAAAACAGAAAAAAAAAAATCAAATATTTAAGTTGTTCACAAAATTATTTGACATGGTAATTATACACTGCGCTGGAGGATGAATACTATCAAAATGTATTTCTGCCTCCTAACTCCTACTGTACTTTATGAATTTATTGAAACTGAAATAACATCACAGCGTTCAGAGGGATAACTAATAAAACAATTATTTACATGGCCAACCTAGTTATGTCAGCATAAAGCTATTTAGATCCCACACCAAAAATATAAATCTAATTTCTCCGTTGTTTTGAAAAGTTACCCACAAACCAAATTTAATAATAAAAGTTGAAAATTGTTTCTCTCTGCACAAGTGAATCTCAACAGAGGACTTTGAAGTGGAAATGCAATACACACCAGGCTCAATAAACACATTATATTGATGCAAAAGCTTCTATCTGCAACAGACACAAGTTTATCACATCTGCTACAGCCAGATCTATTCATTACACTGATCCTCTTCAGCATGTAAAGAGAAAAAATATCAGAACTTATAGAGTGAACATGAAACTTTTTCCTTTGTCTATAGTATGAATTATATGAACAGTCAGAGTGTGGGTACTTATCTACAGTATTAAGATAAAATAATCAGGCATAACAGTAGATCACCTGAACACCTGAAGTTGCAGCAAACCTTTAGAAGACAATAAGATCCCAACTAAAAAAAAGTTAGAAACAACTAATACAATAACATGTTTTTGAATCTAATTTCAGTTGTTTCTATTTTTGTTAAATTAGCAAAACTAAACAGCACATACAGCCCACTGCACTGAACCCCATTGAAAACCTCCAGTTTTTTCCACCAAATATTGATTTCTGAACTCTTCCTGAGTTAAAACATTAGCGTTGTTGTTTCTAAATAAATATGAACTTTTTTCTTTGCATTATTCGACGTCTGAAAGAACTGCATCTTTTGCCTTATTTTGACCATTCCTCATTTTCTGCAAATAAATGCTACATTTTGGCTTTAAATTTTGGAGACATGTTGTCAGTAGTTCATAGAAGAAAAAAAACAATGTTAATTTTACTCAAACGTATACCTATAAAAAGTAAAATCAGAAAAACTGATCATTTTAAGTTAAAGCTGTATATGCTGCACACACATGCTAAACAGTTTTTCTCCCAATTCTAATCTCAGCAAATCAAAACCAAAACAGTTTCTAAAATTGTTTTAAAACAACAGGATCTTCTAACGTTTTTGCAACATTCAGTGTAGCAACTTTCCTTGTTAACCAACATGAAAAAACACATTATTTCTGGTAATTTTATGAAACATGAATAGCCTGGTAAAAAAAAAAAAAATAACATCTTCAATGTTTTACTTCATAAAGTTAAAACTGTTTTGATAAAGATTTTTTAGGAATGTTTTTCTTACAAGGTGATAGTCTAAATAAAAAAATATGTTTTCTAGCTTCAGACGACACCAATAACCTGACAAACACAAAGTAAGAAACATTACATCCTTGGATATGAAGTAAATGGTGGCATCATCATTTCTTAGACCTGAAACGTCAGTTATCCTTTCCTCCTCCATCTGCCTGACTGACTTTTCTCCTAACCACATTAAAAGCTGAAGGCAGATGAAGCAGAGTGGATGATAAAGCAGAGTAGGGGTCATCTTGGCCAACACCGTCTGGAATCTCTGGCCTGGAAATGACTGGCCATTGTGTCAGACACAAGGATGAATAGATGGGGCTCAGATTCGGCTCTGTGTGCTCTCTGATACAGCCAGTCAACTAATATGCTGCACTGTCAGGAAGCACCAGCAAAGAGCAGCGAGAGATGAATTACAAAGCTGGAGCCCGGCTTCCAGACCATCATACATTTGTCATTTTTTTCCTAGTTTTCAGGAAAACTTTTCTCTAAAAGCCACAGAGCAAACACAAGGCTGATGAAAATGTCACAAAAACCTGCACAAGTGGATCCAATATGTCCTGTTTGGTGTTTGATCAAAAAGGACCAGACAGGATCAGTGTAAAATGCTTACACCAGACAAATGAAACAAAATGTTTTTGACATACAGCTTTTGGTTGAAAACCTTACCTACTGTGTGTAGAATTCAAAATAAATAAGTAATTTGGAAAGATTAGAACTTGATTCGACTTACAGCTAATTTAGGTTTCACTGAAATAATATGCAGTAGCACTGATTTAAAAAATATAATGTGCAAGCAAAGTACTACTCATCATCAGCTTTCAGTAGAATAGAAAGATGAAGAATTTCTAATTATTTTAAGAGGAACTCTGCTTTTTTGTTTTGACTGAAACTGAGAAACATCACTATTATTTTCTACCTTAAAGTAATAAGAAAGAAAATCAAAAACACTTTGGAAAAAACTCCTGACATAAAGGATCATAATTTATGCATGAAAGGGTTAAAGTTTTATCCTTAATTTCCAACTTAGGATGTAAAAAAAATTGGAAAGTGCAGGTTGGAGGGTTGGTGTGGGATTTTGGTTCAACAGACATGTTTTTTTTTTTGATTCCTTGTTTTTTGTTGTGATTTTTTCAAGATGTTTTGGTTTTGTTCTATTTTGTGATATTCTGAAAACTTAAGGTGATACAGAAAAAAATTAGAGCCAAATGTTTAGTGGAAGAAACCACTATGATCTTTTGTTAGTAGTTAACTATTTCCTTTAATTCCTTAGCTGAATAGCATAGAGTTCAGTCCAGACAAATCAATTATCCTAAATAAATTTCAGTTCAGTCAGTTCAGCTTCTTAATATAACTATAACCTTGCAGCTTTTTCGATCCACTATCCTACATTTTATTTTTATTGCTTGTTAGTCCACATCACCCAGATTTGAACTCATCTGCAGAGCTGCCACCATGCTTGTTATGCTCTATGCCCGCTGGGTCCAATTTGCACCAAGAATTTTTTGACTGAGATAGCTAAACCAATCAACAAGAAAACACAAATTTTAAAGGCCTCTTTTTCTACTTCGATATCCAAAGATGAAGTGGAAATAAGAAAATGGCTGTGTGTATGCACTTTGTTAAATTTTTTCTTCATATTTGGAGCTTTACCGTTTAAATATTTGTCTCAATATTTAAACTCTCTCTCCCTCCCTTCTAAAAACACAAGAGAAAGCATTGATTTAACAACAGCTTGCCGACAAATAGAGGCTAAGTCCAAACAATCTCCAACAGGTGGCTGAGCATCTGTCGGCTTCTCCTTGCTTTTACTTTAATTCCAAGAGATAATCAGCATTTGTCACCACAATCAAGAAAATGTGTTGTGTTTGTATCCTTGCAGTGTGCAACTAGCGACCTCAATCAATAGAGGCCAGTGATAAACAGCGGACAAGTCGTTGAAATGCAAACATGCATGCAGACTGAACGGAAAACAAAAAGTAAGCCCAGGCTGTGTGACAAAATTGTAAAGCAACATCACAAAAGACCAATTTCCTCCAACGCAGCACAGTCCAGCTTGCCCATCAGAGTTCAGTCGGTGTGTTATTATGACAAGCAGCCTTGGAACCGGCCCAGGTGCTTTGGCTGAGCCGTTGTCACCGCAGGACGGAAGAATCTGTTAGGGCCTGATTTTTCTTCTCCCACCCAGGTGGGGAGTTGAGGGGGGATAACACTCAGAAGTCCATCTGCAGTCTGTTGACAGTTTGGCAGAGAAAAGTCGACAACCCAATCACAGTCGCATCACGATCCAGTACCTGGCTGAAGGCAGTTCTGCTGCAGAAGGTTCATCTGAAATCTACTCAGAAATGCAGGAGCATCAAATATTAACTAGGAAAAGCTTAATTATTGGATTTATGGTCATAAAGGGTGAAAAACTAAAGGACATCCAGCTCTTGAGTCCAGAAAATACAGTGCATACATCATTGTTGCTGCTTTAGCTTTTCACAGTCTTATAAACACCAGCAGGAAATGATATATTACTGGGGAAACTTTTATAATGGAGACAACTAATCACTAAAGGTGCCTTTCAACAATGAGACCTGGAACACTTTTCCCCAAGAGCTACTTCTTCACAAAACCTTCTAATTTTCCCTGGCTGTGAGCTTTTCCACTGTGGGGTCCAAAAACACAGCAATTAATTTAAATTATGTCTGAAATGGTTGGCAAGCAACTCCTCCTGTTGCAGGAGTGATTGCTCCACTGCTGGGTGTGCGAGAAAAAAAAAATAAAATATGATTTTCAAAAGTAAATAACCGGTGATGTTGGCACAACAATTACAGAATTAAATAGACTTCCTGGTTTTTTTTTGTTGTTGTTTGTTTTTAGATTAAAGCAGCAATAACCAAACTGGCACAATCAACAGCCTTGTGTGCCTTGTTTATCAACCAACAATGTCTTAATGATCCATAGGAATCTGAAGTGTTTTTATTTGTGTCTCATGGCATAAACAATTCAGAATAAAAGTGTAAAATAAAAGCTCCTTTTTGGGGGGGTTTCTGGGGTAAATTACAACCCTGGTGTTTTTGCACTACTAAATACAGTACAAACAAAAGAAGATAAAAAATGGAACCAGAAAACCAACATGGTTCCTACAAATGATCCAAATATATAGCTTAATACTACAGCAGGACCCGCAGTAAATCTAATACTGCAGTACATTATTTAATAGCTGCATTATTAAAACAAATGAGCGTTCTGGATGAGGGCACCAAGGTGAATTTTAGGAAAACCAAATAAAACATTTGGAACTTTGATAAATCATTAACGCGATTAAATTATAAATGACCATAAATTACACAGGAAAGTATCAATGATTTAAGAGCAGTGAAAAGAAAATATCAACTGTTTTTAAAGAGAGAGAGAAAAAGGATGGAACAAAAGTGCTTCTGTTTATTTCCATTCTCTTGAGAATTATCAAACACACAAAATATTGATTACAAAGTCGAACAGAGGAAAAGAAGGAGCTTATCTTAAAATCTAAAACGCCCAAAGCAGAACATAAAAATTAAAACTAACTCATCTTAGAAGCATAACCAGAGAGTCAGCATCTGATTTCCTTTCTTTGTGATGCGTGAAAACCTTTAAGACAATAAAAAATGCAGCTACTATTAGTGTTTCAATATAACCAGGATTTGCACTGGTTAAGCATGTTACATGCAGCAGATATTGTTATGAATATGTTTACTGAAAGTGCTCTGTATGTACTATTTACAAAATAAAATGTTATATTTGTTTAAAAAATGGGCCTGAAAACAGGTTTTGTTCTTTGGTTTCAATGTCGCGAAAAACGAGGGTTCACTGTATTACATGTTATGGTATAAGAGACAAAAAAAGTTTTAACTACACCAAATGCACCATCTTAATGACAGAAAGCTTAACATTTTCAGGGCTGTTTTGGCTGAAATGTGGACAAAATAAGGTTTACAGCCAGTATTTCCCAACCCTGGTCCTCAAGGCACATTGCTCTGCATGTTTTAGGTATTTCCTTGCTTCAGTCCAGCTGATTTCAATTGATGATTGATTAACAGGCGTTTGTTGAATTGCAAAAGTTGAATCAGGCACATTAAAGCAGGGAAACCTCTAAAACATGTAGGACAGTATGCCTTGAGGACCAGGGTTGGAAAACACTGGTTTACACTACAGATGTTATGAAGCAAGAAAACAACTACAAAGAGAAGGAGAGTCCAGATGTGTAGCTTTTGGAGGAGAACAAAAAATACTTCAAAACATGTAAAACTAGGAATTTGATATATCGTAGGAAAGCAAGAGTTTTATATATATATATA